>DWLI01001491.1:0-15411 GCA_018249915.1 Cecropterus dorantes dorantes | reverse complement strand
TGTAAAAGTGTGCCGGCAACCACACCCTTCCAACGAAACGCAAGAAATGCTTCACGCTAGAATTAGGTGTGGCGGTGATACTTCCCCGGTCGAACTACACTGGTTCTACCACCTCTAAAAATTAAAGGATTTTTTCAGACCAGAACACGGTAGCGCTCTTTGCTGCGCGAACATGTAACGTGTCTAATAAGATTCTTTGTGAGATATTCCTCGGGACATATGATATTGGGCTCTTTAAAACTGGTTCTGGTACTGGCGACTCCTCTGGTGTTGCAAAAGATAATGGGCGATGGTGACTAATTTTCACCAGGTAGCTCATCTGCCTTAAACTTTAATGATTTTTTCTCCACTATTCTACATTATAGACAGTAGTTTCTTGTTTAAAAATTCTTAAGGCATTCTTTCATTACTTAGCTATGCGAAGTCGAAAGAGATACGAGAATAAATTTAAACATACGATTCACGTTGACTTTGTCAACTGATGTAACTGAAATATACAAAACTCAAACAGAACATGTACAAACACAATACAATACTGATACCATCTAAGTATTGCTGATTCCGAATTTGATAAATACGGCAGGCGACAATTTGCATCACAATCGAGATAGATTACAGAATATTGGCTCTTATTCAGGGGGAAAAGCTGATACATTGCCGTGAGATGATATCGGAAGATCGCTGAAGTTTGTTGCTCTTTGTGCGTATTTTTCTTTTGACGTGAGCACAATGGTTCGTATTTACGAGGTATCTGTATCTTCGTGTCAAGAGTTCGGGGTGTTTCAGATTGATAACGGTTTGTTATTTAGACGCGGACGTTTTTCGCAATTGTATTACGCATTTACATGAAAGTAGTAAAACGCTTATCAATATGAATCTTACCTAATTAAGAATGCAGTTTTAAATTGAATCATCAGATTTTTTTAAAGCAAGTTCAAATAAGACTCAATATTCCTACGTAACTCGACTTACGCCTTCTCATTAATGACCTCTTTAATTGCAACCAAGAAATGTTGTTATAAGGTAGTATTAGGTGGAGCCTCCTGAGCTTCATTGTTTTACCTTAACTGTGTACTAATCTCGCCTAGATTGCACCGGTTAATTGACATATGAAATTTTCATAAGATATTTGAAGACCCGCGTGACGGAGCGGTCATCATACTGATCTGATATGCAGAGGTTTCCGGGTTCGATCCTCTCCCAGACAGACAGTTAAATGATAAATATAGATTTTTGGCTGAGTCTGATTTACTTGTGTAGTCGTCCTAAGTGTCCATGGTACCCACAATGGTGACAAAGTGTTAAAAAATTAATCTGATATTGTGCAATAAAGATCAAAAAAATAGAAACGGCTTGAGAAGGCTCTCTTTAGCCATAATTGAGAGTAAATAATGGTAAATTATTTTTAGAAATCTTAACAAGTAGGAATAATATGAGTGTGGTTATTCTATAAATAACAAAGAGCGTCTCAACTGCTAGATTTCTGAACAGGCCTAAAGGACATAAAGCACGAATGAAGACAGACGCGCCCCTATCCGTCAAACTGTCAATCTGTCACCTGTCGGGGCACTTTTGTTGTGCAGCCATTCTCCAAGATTACTTTTATCGGGGTCTGGGTTCAAATACCTCGCGATACATACTTCAGTACTTTAGCTTATTCGGCGATGTCAATTGAATGCGCCGTTTCATTATGAGCGAGTCTTTTGAATACGTTTATTCAGCTTCTTTATCTTTTCGCTGATGTTTTTAGTCCTTTTCTTGGTAGACGTCTAATGTGGACTTGCAAGGTAGAACCAGTATCAACCGTAGAGGTACTACGACTAGACTTAACATTAACCTGAGATAGTTCAGTGTTTTCTTTCGACGACCCGCGTGGCGGAGCGGTTACGATACCGGTCTGGCGCGCAGTGGTTTCTGGGTTCGATTCCCGGCCCCGTCTGGGTGTTTGTGTATTCGTCTTAGTGTGTCCATGGCACCCGCGGCACAGGATAAAATTCAAGTGCGGAGCTATGAGTGCAGAAAGCGTGTTTTTTTTTCTTGGAAGGGTGTGGGTCTTAAGTCTTCAGAGAGACGAGGTATCTTATTTCCGCTTCAGTTAGAATCCATTTTCTATAATTATAGAGTTAGTTGCAGTCTCCACTTACCACAGTTACCACTTGTCGACAGATTGACTACATGCTCGTCTACTACTTCCGTCACATAAATAAAGTTAATAAAAGATAAAAATAATTACATTGAATATATTTTCATTTGTATTCGACTTTGCAATTTCAGCGTTGTATGACATTAACAAAGAGCAGTGATAGCCTAATGGTTGAAATTTTGCCTTTCAATCGAGGGTACCGAGGTTCGAATTCCAGGCACGCACCACTGATTTTCCTGAAATTATGTGCTTATTAGAAACTAATTATCACTGCTTTACGGTGAAAGAAAAAACATCGCGAGGAAACCTGCACACCTGAGAGTTCTTTACAAAGTTCTCAATGGTGTGTGAAGTCTATCAACTCGCACCAACCAGCGCGGTGGACTATGGCCTAAAACTCTCTCATTCTGAAAGAAGACCCGTCCCAGCAGTGGGACGATAATGGGTTAATGATGATGATGATGATGACATTAGCATTCGTCGGTAGCAACTCCACTGTCACTCCTATGCTTATGCTTATGCTTTATAATGGTAATGTAGCACTGCGTTTTGGCTTGAAGGATGTGGTAAAGTTACCCAGACGAGCCAACCACCACTAACACATAACAGCAATAGATATCCATGAACAATATTAACTTGTTTCCTACTTTTATTAAATAGAAAAACTTTTGAGAGAACTGTATCCAGAAGGGTGACAGTAATGGATTGACAATGATTGATTTTGTTGATGGACTTTGTTCTAATGTCCTTCTAAGAGGCCTTGGACCAACTATAGGAAAATAGTAGTTTACGATGATTGATTATTTCTTCGCTACTATATTAAAACCCAAAGTGAAACTGAAAATATGATAACATCAAAATATATAGTATTACGGAACTGGAAAAGGATCGTGGTCACGGTGGTGTTTCGCCGTGACCACGATCCATGTAACTGGATCGAAATATCGGCAAAATGAAATTAAAAAAAAAACCGCATATCGTGAGTACCCGTAACATAGTAAAATGTATCACTTCCGCGATAATATTAGTCTTAAATCATATATTGCAAATCGGTACGGGCCTGAATTTGTATAGTATTATTAAGTTCAAGTTCTTTTACATTAAAAATACCTTCATTTACAATAAGACCTTTCTTCTTCACTTTATACAGAATCATTCACCTGTTTTCTCCATAAAAGAACAAAGTGGGCGACTGGCGACAGGGGACTGATTTATGATGTGCAGGGAACACCTTTGTTTTTGAACGGCCCCCACCGAGAGATGAAGTTACTGAGGGATATTGTCAAGCGCTGATATAGAAGAGGGCTATTTTTCCAATTTAATGTACATTTTTTGTTTTTTCCCTGTACCTTGGGCTTTTAATTTTGCGAAATGGCGTAATCTTATTAGAAAATGGAGATGATTTCCTCTTTTCAGACATAATATTAAGTCTTTAATGGGCAGTAACATTATTAAGTATTTTACAAAATATACTGCAATGAAGACAAAATAAGAAGAATAAGGAAAATGAGGTTATTTGTATTGAATAAATATTCAACAATATTTTTTTTAAACCAACATCAATAAGATATTGATACAAAAATCGGATATGATACTTTATGGATAATAGCTGATTTACATATGAGGCGAACATTTTAGTGGCAACTCAACTATATATGTATATTTTTATTGAATGAAGTAGCAAACGAACATGCAGTCCACCTGATGGTAGGTGGTAACTGCCGCTCATGGACGGCAACTTTGGCGTTGCTTCTGAGAACTAAGACGGTCGCCTCATGTATTAGTGAGCCGGCAACCAAACCCTTCCAACAAAACGCAAGAACTGCTTCATGCTATAAATAATTGGTTACTGAGTGAATCCTAGATCTATATGGAATAGGTTACAGGTGGCAATCAGTAGCAGTGGTAATTTACTATCATCTAGACTACACTCTCATATGCTATCATAAGGTAGGTACATTGTAGATATTTTTCTGCCCAATAATATTTAGGACTTCGTTCTTTTGTATCTTGTTGTATCGTTCACGCTGATTGCGGTTGAAGCTTGTAACAAAATAAAAATATTCCTACAGCAATCCCAAAACAACACTCTACCATTATCGCCATCGATTAATGGTGTGTGGGACAGTCCCCTGTCGTTGTTTGCCAACAATCACCGACATTTGTCGCTGTGTCCATTAGTGGTTATTATGTTGTTCAGTATACGTGTCTTATAACTAGGTATATTGTTTAGGATAATTAGGTAAAAAAAACAACAAACAAACAAACAATAAGTTAGGTAGTGTAAATAGAACTGAATTCTTCTTCTTCCTTCCAGTAGTCCAATCGTTTTTGGCAATCGGGCAGATTTACATACTGATAAATATATTGTATACTAATAAATATTATTATACCAAAAACATCCATGTATGCTGATGGACAATGTGGCTGTTCATTTTTTTTATAATATTATGTAAGTAATAAAAGAAAATAATTTTACATTGACACATGTTGGAAAATTATTTCTCTTGTAAAACCAAATATTTGTTTCTAAAAACTAAGACAAATATCTTAACATTTAATAAATTTATGTCCCTGAGATCGTCAAATTTTGTCACTTCCTTCCTTGTGAACCCTCTGTAGCTACCACTATCAAGAATCGCCATAAACTTAAACTGCATTTTATACATTTTAAAAGGATTGTCCTACAGGAATACTTTTGTAGGTTGACGATGATAAGGATTCAATCTCATCGTGTACAATAACGATCCGGAGAATAGGAACGGTTTGGAAAGACTTTCTTTAACCATAATTCAAAGTAGAGAATAGAAAATCCTTTTTAGAAATCTTAACGAGTAGTTTCTGTCGTAAACCATGGGCCGGACAATATGTCTTTATATTAAAGTTTCCAAGGGTATACAAAAAGGGTGTAATGGCGGGGAAAAAGGAAGGATATAATATAATAAAATTATTCAAATATCTGCCGTAGGTTTGTACAAAGTCACTGGAATAGAAACATCAGATAGTAATAGGTATCAATTCTAAAGAAGTACAGTTATGAAGAAAACATAAAATTTAATTTAATTATCTGTGTGTGATATGTGTGGTATATAAATGATCTTTTATGAAGATTATTTTATAATTAGTATAACATGAACTCAATAAAAAAAAATAATCATTTAAAAGCATTTAACAAAAAAATACACATCAGAGTATTGATTTCACAAGGGAATGACATTTATAATATGAAAAAATAAATAAAAAAATAAAGTATCTGAATATCTGTGTGTATCTATATACACATATATCTATATACTATCTACTTACAGTCTAATTACGTAACAAATACTCCATAATGTTATCAATCCTGTCATCAATTAATATCATAAATGGAGTACTGTCCTGAGTACTGTACCGAGTATTAATAGCAGTTATACATGGAGTACTTTAGGGACAAAAAAATATTTCAATGAATATTTAAAAGAGAGTAGAACCATTTTATATGCCTTTTATAAGGCCTTTTATCAACACTTACAAACAACAAACAGCCCAGCAGGACAGAGGCGGTGATCAGCGCATCCCTAATAATCCTCATTCCTGTTACACGGGCACGTGCGCGACAGAAATAATTCCGTTGGAATTATTTCTAGGCTTAGGAAATTCGTTACGGATGACCGACTTTTACTGTGTACGTACTTTTACTTTTACTAAGTTTTATTATTACTAGTGATTACGGTTAACTGCAGCGTTTAGTTTGAATTGAAAACGTTAACAAAATTATAGAGAATTATAGTGCTGTTCAGTGCTGACTTCATGTGAAAATATCGAATATTGGGTTAGTTTATATAAAATAATGTAAGAAATAACGAAACTATAATACATATTGACGGAAATACCTGGAGATCTAATTTTAAATGGCTAAATATTCTTACCCGACCTTCTGTTTACATTTTAGTATGTCTGTTTTGTCAAAATAAATATTAATAAGTTTCTACTAGGACGTATAAAGACAACAGGACATTGATTACAATTCGTATACTAAAATTAGACCGAAGCTTTTACAGACGGGTATAATAATATTATTTTAGGTATGTACTACTTTAAGGACCCGCGTGGTGCAGTGGTCACCATACTGGTCTGTCGCGCAGTGAGTTCCAGGCTTGATTCCCGGCCAGACAGACTTCTGAATGATGAATTTAGATTTCTGTTCTGGGTGTTTGTGTATTCGTCTTTGTGGGTCCATGGCATCCGCGACACAGGAGAAAATCCTAGTGCGGGGCTATAAGAGTAGAAAGCGTGTTTTTTTATACTTGTCAGAGTTCATACGATACTGAAATAATATCAATATATTCAAAAGGCAATAAAAACATATTTATTATATAATTGTTGTTTCGATTTCAACTGGTTTTTAAGTGACGATGATGGTGTAATTTTAAGTATTATTAAATAATCTAGGGATAGAATTTCTAGTGACTTTTATTATTATTTTTATAATAATTAAGGATTAATGAATATGAAACTTAATGCATATTTGTAAGATATGAAACTTAATACATATTTGCAGAAAAAGCGATTGAACAAAAATGTTTGACAATCAACTGTACCTTATTTACAAATAAATTGATTTGGTTTTACTAATTATAAATAAGAAAGTTAGTTTAATAATACTTAAAAAATACAGTCGAGAACCTCCTCTTTTTAAAGTCGGTTAAAAAAACTTCACCTAAATTTAAGTAGTAGTTTCTTTATTTTAATTTGGTTCGCTAAATATAAACTTAGTTAAACTTAAAGTAAATTTTAACTCATTTTTTTTAATTTATTCGACCTATTCCCCGCGTCTCTACCTACTTGAGTCATGTACCACATAAAACGTATCTTATGTGTTAATCCAGGTCATATACTACTGTATATGTGCCAAATTTCATCTACATCTAATCAGCAGTTTTTGCGTGAAGCAGTAACAAACACACATACCCCCTCCCATTTTTCGTATTAATAATATTTGTAAGACTGGTAAGATTATCCATAGTTATAATAATTATCAACATCAATCTAGAATAGCACAAATCCCTCTGATCTCGATACTGTAGGAGGTGATTTACGGCTTAGCTTAAGCGTACTAAAATAGCTTGTTTCTTCTAAAAAATATTACTAGTTAGTAGTTGTTAGTTGCAAAAAGGTATTTTTTGCATAAATTGATACTTTTCATGTATAATTATTTAATTAGTTAATTCATAGCTACCGTACACTGCAAGATGCACTGCCGTTGCTACTGATGGATACGGATTTTTGTCTACAACGGAGATATCATGTTGTCATTGGAGCTACGACGCTCTTCCAATAGCTAACCGATGTCAGTTGTCCTCAAACACTGTTTGATATCAACCAAGACGACTTGCGACGGCTTACCTTGCGTTGTTAGAGAACACAAAAGCGCATGAAACTGAACCAGTAATAGTCACCCATCCATCTCTCGAACAAATCAAATGAAAGCTCACATAATATAAAGGTGAGAGTTGTGACTATTTGTGGTTCGATTTTGGAGGCACCACCGTCACACCTGTTTTTTGCCTAATAACAGCAGTGTAGAGTATTGCCAAATGTGGTAAAGGAGGCATACCTTTCCGAGGCCTTCCAACTTAGTCTTCAGGGGTGAAACGTACCTGTGATTAAACTGGATAAAACTAATTTTATCGGGGGATGTCCAATGATGTAATAGATGTCCGTTAGTGGCAGTAGTCACTTATCACCAGATAGACTGCTAGTTCGATTGCTAGTTCTATATTAATAAAAAACCAGTATCCGTAGCACGAATTAAATGTACTATTTTTCCCCCGTCTGTACCTCTGACCATGTTTTTCGGCCGAAAGAAGCCGGACCGGCGCTATCTCGGCGGAAACTCCATTCTTACATGCGGGTGAAAAAGGTAAATGAAAAATTGTCCGGGCTTATCTGGACCTTATAAATCTCCCTTCGAACCGCTAACACGGCGTAGATATCCGTATAACATTTATTTTATACGATATTTTTATTAACGTTGCGAATGGGAACATTGTCCAAAAACGGTGAAATTGACCAGAGTATCAAAATTATCAGTCTGTAACTTGTTCGATTTTGACTTTTGGTCCTTTTTTATCACATTGAAGAAGAGAGCAGTTAACCTGATGGTAAATTGCCACTGCCGCTCATGGAAATGTGTAATCGACGCCATATATAACATCTATCTGAAATTGATGACATATGCGTTGCTACCTCTGATGGTTCCTTCATGTATAAGTGAACCGTCACACTTTTCCGCGCAACAAAACTCAAAATTGCTTTACGATAGAAATAGGTGTAGCAGTGTTACTTCCCTGGTCGAACTACACTAGTTCTACCGTCTGATGAACCATTTAAATTTCACACAGTCAAATTCGAACCTGGACCCTTGATATGTCATAGCAGTGTAAAAACGGCTGAGCCGCACGGGCTACTGTTTTCTTGGTGTGTATGTAAATTTCTTTTAAAAAACGCCCTTAATTAACGTCGAGTACCCCTTAAGGGCTAAACTGGAAAATCTTTTTATGATATAATTATTACGACCGCCAATTACGACCGAAACATAAGTCCCATAAAGATAATGTACTTTTTTAACTGATTAATATAACTGAAACATCATTTAGATTCAGAAATAATTTGATGTAAATTTGTACGAGTAGATAATAAAAAAGGTTAGCTCCTCATTACCATATAAACGCTCATTATTTATCTTACACCTTTAAGAGTATTTAAATTTAAATTTCATTGATTTCCACGCGAGGACCAACCTTGGTTATTATTGTCTGATGCAACGCCTACTATGATTGCATGTTTCATTTTAACTACCTCAGATAATTTTATTAGGTAGTATTGTATGGTGGAACATAGATTAGAGTACTGTCTGTATATGTTGTACATATCAATATGCATATTGCCATGTCTTGAAATAAAATGTCTTTATTTTGCGCAGGTCGCCTGTCGACGCCGTTAGAGCGACGCCGGATTATGTGGGATTTTTAAACTAGCTAAGCCCTCCCGGTGGCCATCATCGCCGCCGTATGGACGACTCCGGGATCTCCCACAAAACGCAACTGGGGTCCGGTTCGAACTCCCACTTTAGTCGCCGTTTAGTTAAGTTAAGGCTCCGTTTTAGTCACCGCTTACGATAGACAGGATACCATAGACTTAATCTGGTCCCAGTACTACAGGGACATACATATTAAAAACCGTTAGGATAATCCCTGTGGTGCTTTGAACTACAAGAGTTATACCTATTGCGCTGCATCTGTCACTTAAATCCATAAACATATTTCCTTACACATATATACACTTACAGAAAGCATTAGTCCTTAACACTTGCAGGACAGTTAGAATTTTTTTACAAACAGATAATAGCATAGTTATAAATACATAAAATATATATATTTTTTATCTAATAGAAAAATTACGCTCACTTGGTACACGCCCGTGAGTATCATTCACAACCGATTTATTTGTTAAATATAAGTCGAGATTGGTATGAACCATTGATAATATTAATAATGTAATGAAGTAATCACTGCAGCCAACTACAGTTCTTATACGAAATAAAATAGTTAGCTTGATATAGAAAAGAGCACAGCGCCACCTAGTTGTAGTGGCGACAACATTCGAAACGTATTTCGTTTCATAGCGTATATCATACCGGTTCAAAAAAAGTATCTCTTTAAAAATCGCGTTTGCTTTACAAATCAGTATAATCTATTATCTGTATAATATTCCCATAATATGTTAAAAAACCGATGTTTCCTCTAAATCACCCATTTGTTTTAGTAATACAGTTTTTCTTCCGAGTAATAGAGCTTTTTGCACTGTTTGCATTTCTAGTGTTCACGGAATTCTGAATCAATCCGTAAACACCTCTAATTATGTTCAGATTGAAAGATATATTTCTAGGAATCAGTTTATATTTAATCAACATTTGAAACAAGTAGGTACAGCTGTTTATGTAACGTTATGTGTGCTTGTATGTTCCCTTATTATTAAACATCTGCTACATTTTGATTTATTGGGGAATTAACGTTGGAATGTTTTTGCTTTTGTTTTTAGAGGTCGTTGAACTGTAATTGAAATAAGCCTTAAAATAAATATTTAAATAATTTTCTTTGTGATTTACATCAACGTTTATCGTAACTTAACATTTTTAAAAGTTATTTGTTTTTGAGATATGTCAATTATACGAAATGATAAGAGTGAAATAAAATCTTTGTTTCATTATGCGTGTAGATTAGAGTTTGATATTTCTGACAGAGAGTAATTTCTGTACATACTAGTAGTATGTAAAGAAAATAGTTTTAAAGGCCTAAAAGTAAACTATTGTTACAATAATTGTATTTTGTGTACAAAGATTAGAATTGGTGGAAAAATAAACTTTGAATGTCGTTTCTTTGTCTTCAGGTAAGGTTGTTCCTATAGTGTATTAAATAAGGTTTCTTTGATAGGAAATTAATAAAATAAAACTTTGTTTTCAGATCTAAACCATAACATATAGTCTTACAACAAACACACATACATTCCCACAAACTCTCGCATTCATAACATAAGTAAAATTTGTGGGTAGCAGTAAACACGTACTGCTTATTTCCTCAAATGACCATAAATATAGAGTGTCATTTTAAATAACAAAATAATGTCATTAACTACGGTAAGAGGCTGTCATTTACTACTTTAATATAATGTAAATTGTCATTTCAATAACAAAATAACATTATTATCTACAGTTGCTTTCATGATTCATATTAACAAAAGGCGTAATTACACGGTAGGGAGATAACAATCGCTCTGAAAATAAACAATTTACCGTCAAATGGGATTTTAAAAGCCCTATCGCAGACTGATGTACAGTGAAAAGGTTGTTAATTTTCTACTTTAATCTACTTTTTACTGCTTTAGTTATTAGTCGTTTTGTTGTTTTTGTAAAGGGACGAGCTGAGATATGGTTGCTACCGTTTTTAGCTGATTTGAGTATGACAAGAGTTCTTTCGGAGGTCATATCTTAAATTCGTTTTTTGTTTTTGTAAAAGTATCATCATTTCTAATCTCTCGCAGTGACTTTCATAACCTACGAATTTATCTAAAAGTATGTAAATACACTCATTTGCGACTTACAGAATGAAAAAATAACAATATACTTAAACATGAACAAATATCGAAAATAAAGGAAATAGAACAAATAAAGAAAATAGAATGCGAATGAAATTCAAAGATGGGTACATTTCACAAAACTGTGGACGTACAAAAAATTAACAGGATACGGAAGTTGGCCAAAAATGAAAACAAAAAAACTATGCGGTTTCGCTCTAGTAGCGTGTTCCTGCAGCGTTACCATAAACATTCAGCGATACACCGCGGGCCAAGTGGAAGTATACTTCACGATAGTATTGTAAGATTAATATATTGAAAGAATTATTTTTTTGAAGGTGGTAAAACGAGTATTGTTCAACCGGGGAGATGCGACCGCCATATACGAGTATACTAACGTGAATCGGTGGTAGGGTATGGTTTCTGGTTCACTTTCATATGACATCATTAGTTCTCGCGAGTAGCAACCTATCTGTGATTGACTTCAGATAGAATCTTTGTGGTATATGCAGTTGCTTATGTTAAGCAGTAGCCACTTCACATCTGGTGGACTGCATGCTCTTTTGCACTATTAAATATTAATGTACTATTAAAAAAAAATAGCTTTGTGCTCCACATTTTTGTAGAAAAACAATTAGATCGTGTTATAAATTTTATCCCTTTTAATATAATATTAAAGATTTGAAGGTGGTAGAACTCTTTTAAAGCTCCGGAAGACGGAAGCAGCACCACCGCCACACCTATTTCTAATTTTTAAAAGGTGTGTTAAGCGCTGCTGATTTTTTGCGATTTGGCAAACCTCAAATAAGATTGATCTTACCTGGTGTTGATTACAGATGTCCATGGTTGTCAGTTGCCACTTACGACCGGGTTGACTGCATGCTCGTTTGCTAGTTTCATATTATATAAATACAAAAAAAAATAAAGAAAAATGTTTATTCACAAAACAACATAATTCATTTTGTCAATTCCATAAAATAAGTTACAAACACTAAAAATATATTATTGTTAGTAATCTATTATCATGAAATATCAGTAACGGTGTAAATACGTGCCCTTTACTCGTTAAAATTAAACTAATGACAACGGTTTAATTTCCGGCCGGAAGTGTTCGTTCTCTCCCAATATTAACTAGTTGCTAGGTAAGTAGAAACCTTTTACATACAATTTTGTAAATTGTCTGTGTGTTGAAGACTAGATTAGTCCCGCGGCTCTACCCGTACAGTCACGGTAATAAGTATCACATGTGTTAATCCATGTCGGTAATTATTATCTGCGTGCCAAAGTCAGTGACATCCGACCAGTAATTTTTGCAAAGAGTAACAAACACATATCCTCTCAAACTTTGGCCTTTATAATATTAATAAGATTGATGTAATAGATATTTTTGTATGTGAACAACATGACGAAACTACCAATTTTCACATACATTCATATACATATATCAGATGAAACTCGCAGCTCGACTGATGTGGCGTTGCTATAGGTGATATATGACATCTGTGAACAACTCCAAACGACAAAGTTGATCTCTGAAGGTATTACTCAAGATTTAGATTTAGCATAGTAATGCAATGGATCCATTAAAAGGTGACTTATTAGGATCTTTCGCATTGAGAGTTGCTCTCATTGCATATTGATGTCATGTTTCAACTATAGGACCACCGAAGACATCATTCCCTAACGTGTTAGTTGGTATAAAGATACCACTGGTTGGTAAGTGGCCACTGCCGCCCATGGACATATGTAAGCAACTTAATACAGATCGGGGATTTTATCTGAAGTCTATCACAGATTTGTATGCTACTCCCGAAGACTAAGATGGTCGCCTGATATGAAGGTAAGGAATAAGGTGTGGCGGTGCTGTCTGCCCGGTGGAATTATACTTTCCAAAATCTTTTTTTAATAACAGTTTAACGTAACATCTATAAAAATTTAGCTTAGAATGATGCTTTGAAAGATTTTTGAAAGGAATATATAAAGATATTGAGATAATACTCGTATACTTACCTAAATATACTTACCTATATCAGTACTAAGACGTGATGATCATTAAATTGATTAAATGGTGGTTATTCTAGTCACATCAATGCCGTGTCTAAAAACTGCGAGAAATATAAACGAAAACACGGGCTAAGTTAGTACAGATATAACTTCGAAATTAGTTGCGTGAGCTCATAATTGCATCGTATTTGCTGTAAGGGCCATAGATTTGATTTACGATCGAGATAAATATTTCGGACATAATTAATGTCGTAATAAAACCACTCCTATAAGAACTTAATACAGTTGCAGTAAAATCATGCTATTTGACGATATAAATATAGTTTAATAACATATTATTATTCTAAATGATATGGTAGTCAGTAACCCACTTCTGTAGGATAGTTTGGACGTAATAAGTGTTTATATACTGGCAGTAGGAAAGGAGCAAGCAGTCCGCCTGATGTGAAATTCTCAATGCAACCCATTGGCATGAACCACTTTATCCGTAACTAGCTGTGCCACGTGGTTTCACCCACTACTACATAAGAAAAAAAACAACCAAAAAATAAAGCGTGATGTTATATAACCTATAGACGTATATAACCTATAGACTTCCTCGATAAATTTACTATTCAACATGAATAGAATTTTTCAATTCGATCCAGTAGTTCCTGAGATTAGCCCGTTCAACCAAACAAACTCTACTGCTTTATAATATAGATATCCGAAATTAAAACGTGATAGAACCCTTTGTGGTTCGACTCCGGAGACTCCACCGCCACACCTGTTTCTATCAAATAACACCAATTTCAAGCGCTACTTTTAACCGACTTCTTTATTTTAATAGAGTAAAAAGGGAGACATATTTATCCGAGGCATTACAATTTAGTCCTAAGTGGAAGCAACGCATCTGTGACCAATCTTAAGTAAGATCTAATCTAGACAACAGTGGCCACTTACAATCAAATGAACTACATACCCGTTTGCTACCTCCATCTTATAAAGATACTCGTATATATGCTTGTTCGCTAAATTTCATAAAAAGGCTTTGCTTTAACTCTGTAGTGATTTAGAGGTCGTCATATTTAAGTAAAAAGATTTGTAGTTCTAGATAATATTTTACACCTTTTTGTTGATAAATAAAGACATTTCCACCTGCAGGTGACTAACTAAAGATGTGATTAACAGATACAATTAGCGACACTGTTGATTTTAAATTGATAGGAAATATTTATTGCTAATATTTTCATGTTTATTGACCCGATAGATTGTTGCGACATCTGGTGGTCTAGCAAGGTGTTCTGATGAGTCAATCAAAAAAATCGAAATATACAATTTAGATAAGTGTGATCTTTATACAGGTGTGGGTTCTATTGAAGGATTTAAAAATGTTAACGTTTTTTTACCGTGGATATATCATATAGCGTGGTACCCTTTGGGACGGCAAAATTTCAAATTCTTTTCAGAAATTTTAAAATTTCAGGTAAAAAAAATGTTTGACACTATTTTATCTTATATCTTATCTTCTTTATACACGGTTTATTTCAAAGTCTTGATTTTAAAAATTTCGATGTCTATTTCACTTTTTATCGATTGATTGAACCCTAAAAATATTTGCTATTAAAAATTGCCGTGCAGGTGAAAAATCACGTTTTATAGCGACAACAAAATCTGAAGGTCGGATAATAAATAATTGGTATTAATTAAGTATTTATTCACATCCTTTTTGTGAATCAGCGTAATAATTTTATAAACATCTGCGAATATTTTATAGATTTACTTTATATTAAAATAGTATACAATTTATATCTTCCTGTTATGATTTCGTTGATAATTCAAAGCTGCTAGTTATCGGATCAATACTTTTAAATTTTTTACATATGATTAATAATAATTTGAGAATGTTTAATGGCACGATGTAGTTTACTTGCCTAAAAAGTGTTAAACGGTTTAAATGTTACATAAAAGAAACATGAGTATACAATACGGTATAATGTACATGCTTCGAATCGAACCATTTTTATCAGAGTCTAGTAGCAAACAATCATGTAGTCCATCCGATGATAAGTGGTGACTGCCGTCCATGGATATCTGTAAGCAACTTCATATAGAACAGTGGTTCTTAAACTGCCGTTAATCTCAGATCCATTGCTACTCTTGAAAAC
>DWLI01001490.1:0-15414 GCA_018249915.1 Cecropterus dorantes dorantes | reverse complement strand
GGCGGCAGTGACCACTTACCATCAGGTGGACTGCATGCTCGTTTGCTACTTCAATATTATAAAAAAAAAAAAAAAACAACAGACAAGTTTCTTACAAATTTACTTGATGCGCGTTTCCTTGAAGGGCTTGAAACAACAGTTGCTTTATTGACATGTTTCTGCTTGTGCTCTTAGTACGAGTTTATTACGTTTCTTCAAAACAATAATTGTTTACATTTTTCTCTAACATTGCACACTGTTATTATATGCACTAACATATAATGTTAAGATATTTGATCTTCGCATAATAATATTTCTGCTTTGCTACCTAATCGCCTATGTACAATTAGAGTTTTGTATATATAATGACTTTAAAAATAATTCGAATTTAGATAATGGGTATTAAATATCCGTTTGAGATCCAACTAAAAAGTAACGGATACAGATCTTTCTAATGCCTCGGACATCGGATAAAAATATGGATATCAGGCACATCACTAGTAATAATTAATGCTACACGTGTAACAATTACGAGACTGGTCATCGTTTACACAAAAATATTACGTAAATATCGTATAATAGTAACATTAATTTGTGTTTAATAACCATGATTTACAATTCACTTAAGTACAATACTTGTAGGTTGGAGAGTCAAGTTAAGCAAAAAAATTAAACAAAATCCAGTTGATCCACTTTAATTACGATATAAAATTTAAAAAGGAAGTTATGTGGATTGGTCAAATAAATTTAACGGGAAAGATACATAAAACTAAAACAAACCCGACTGCGTATACTTAACTGAGATCTTTTAAACGATTGTTACTTAGTTTGCTCCAGCCTTATAGTAGAGTAAAGCGCTGCTATTTAGGTTGGATGGATGTGGTAAGGAAGAGACAAGAAGCATTCCAGATTAGTCTTCACGTACCATACGTGGCCAGGGACCGGGACGTCCTTAGGCGCCATTGTCACCCATAGACACCTATGATCAACCCCACATAATATTAGAATCATTTAAATTACTGAGGTCGATTACATTCGTTGCTACTCGTGAGGCTATACGTTGCTACGTAACGATACTAAGTTAAAACAAATCGTAAAAACAAATCTCGCTTTTCACACTCTTTAAGAGTACAGCAGTGTTTAACATTGCCATTATTAGAAAAAATTGATATGACCGGATGCCGAATTTCATACCATCTTCATATATCAATTTTGAACGCCAATAACTGAGTATCAGACGGTTTGAATATGGTACTTAAGAAAAAAGAAACACGCTTTCTACACTCATAGCCCCGCACTATGATTTTCTCCTGTATCGCGGGTGCCATGGACATAAAGACGAATACACAATCACCCAGACCCAGAACAGAATTCTAAATTCATCATTCAGATGTCTGGCCGAGAATCGAACCCGGAACCCACTGCGCGTCAGACCGGTATGGTGATCGCTCCGCCACAAGAGTCGTCAAAAGAAGGTATATTCGATTTCTAAAAGGTAAAACGATTCACCTTAAAGATTAGGATATATATCATGATATCCATTTCGCCGGCTAACAGCTGCTTGCAATGGATCCGAGATTAGTGCGGTTGCGGTCGCCGTGGTGCAGTTTTATTAATCAATCAGAGTCATGCTCTGGAGAACACGGTTATATGAGACGACATTAGATGTCACGGCTTTATCGTGTAAAGTAGCGCTTTGTGGACTAAAACTAGATTAGAAACTTGCGAATTAATAGATCCCCTACAGCCTTGTAGGGGATCTATTTATTCGCAATGTTCTAATCGGTTACATTTGTTTAGGTGTTGTTGTTATGGGTATTTTATGATCGTTTGGTTTGTTGCAATTGTAGGGAGCGTTTACTAATAACTTGAGGGGATTTTCGCGATATTTGACTTCCATCTCCCTTTAGTGAGATGTAGTAGAGTCACGCCCTCCCCTCAATCGCACGTATTTTTCATAAAATTCAGAAGAGAACTTATTTTTAAGTTTTTTTGGTATTTTACAGGGTTCTTTTGCAGAAAAAATAATACGTGACATTAAGCCAAGTTACGTGGGTTCGGATGAGCTTTAATTTGTCTTCCCACTAAATATCTTATGTATCTAATCAATGAAGTCTCCTGTAACCTATTTCTTGTTACTTTTTTGCAAAAACGAAATGTGAAATATATTTATTGTCATGGCAGTGGATCGGTTAAAAATCTGTCAATCGTCGTAGACCTGACTTCTGTTTGACTTCCGAGCTATTCTTTTCTAGCCTAATAAAATTACTTTTCCCTAGCCTGCAGTCGAGCGGATCACGTAAGTTTTCCTTTAATACCAAATTTAAAATTTTGGATAACATACTTATTTTTACTATTTTATTACATATGAACGAAAGATCGGTTACGTAGAGACGTATCCACTCGCGGCTCCATGTTGTAAAACAATCATCCTTCTCAAAGTACATATTATTACTAAATATGACGAAAGTGAAACAATTCATTATAAAAATACCTCGGCACGGTCCAGGGTAGTCCAGCGACAGGTGCTTCGCGGGGCGGCGGCACGCGCGTCGCCTGAGGCGGCACAGCGAGCGGTAGGTCTTGCCGTCGCTCCCACACACAGGCCCCGCTCGCCTGCACGCCGCCGCGCACACGCAGCGCGCGCGCCCGCCGCGGACCACGCACCGACGGCCCGCGCCGCATGAAACGCCTGCGCATGATTCTGTTGAAAGAACATTATACAAGTAAGTTGATATGTTCAATGTTTGGTATCAAAGAGTTTTTTATATACACAATATCCATGATTCTGTTGGCGGAGGGACGTGTTGAGTCGAAGAATGTTTAATGTATCATAGAGTTATTAGAGAGCAAACCAGCATGCAGTCCATTAACTACATAGGATACACCTTTAACAGAACTTTTTATAGTTTGACTCCGGAGGCACTACCGCCACATCTTTCTGCCTAACAATAGCTGTGTTAAGCGCTGCTCGTATTCTGGTTTGAAGGGAGACGTAAGGGAGACATAATATTCTGAGACTTCTATGACCGAACTTAGGTAAAACTGATTTTACCTGGGGTTGATTACATGGGGTATTTATGGGCTGCAATGACTACTTACCAAAAGACGGGCTGATGGTAACTAGTTTGTGCCGCCCATGGTTACATGCGACTCCATATAAAGCAAGAGTTCAATTATAGATGCGGTATTCCCGAGGACTGAGATCACGTCATATGAATGTGAGCCGCTAACCGCACCCTTCAACCGAAATGCAAACACTGCTCCGCTAGGAAAAACCTTGTAAAGAGTAGAACTCTAATGTATCTAAGACAAAAACTGACTGAATATATTTGAAATAGAAAGGTATATTTTTATTTTTCTTTTGTATGTTCCTAAATGCATTTTTGGACACTGTCATTCATCACACTGTCATGAGTTTAAGTGGTAAGGATTCAAGATTAAGTAAGATGCATTCTATGTTAGTTCTCACTCAGTACAATATCATAGTGAAAAAGTTATAACGATTTATCTTAAGTAAAAAAATCAATGCTAATGGAGTTATTGGTCTGGCCATACATGTTCTGATGCACAAAGTTTTCCCAGCCGTCAGTAATACTACTTCAGTAGAAGTTCGGTACAGTACTACACTTAATACTAACGTTAATATGACTATAGTCTTGGTTGAATTCGATTACATATATGCTTCTAACCTACTACGGACCCCGAGGCCTAAGTAATCATGCCTAATATGCAGCACACTCAGTAATATAGACATACCAATGCAGTACTTAAATCGATTACTTTTACAAGGCACGAAAACCTAATTTTATTTAAATTAACGTTGACCTGAAAATGCGACAGATAGTTTGATACACAATCTATAAGTTAAATATTTACATCGAAGTGCCGCGTGCAGCCTACAAACTTTATTTCCAGTTGTGTTTATAAATAATTCAGTATGTAATTAAATAAACTGGGCATGTAGAATGACTGGCTTTTGAATATTGAAATAGGAACACATTAATGGCGTGGTCGAGACCTCGATGTGTAAGATTTGTTCCATCCGCAGTGGATTTGCAAATCAGTACTTGATAGGCACCTGTTTCATTAGCATGGATGAGGCAAGTAACTCGACTGAGTTCTCGCAACTGTATGTGAGGCTTCATTGCTTGAATGTACAGATTGAAAACAGAGGTTTTCAAACTTATTTCGTGTACAACCTAATTTTGGAATCAAAAATTCTTCTATCCAAAAATATTCGATTCTTTAGGAGAGACGAAATAAATGGTTTATCTTAATAACAAATCAACATCCTCCCTCGCAGCTTCGACGCCTCCAATTTCCTCTGGGCCTCCAAGGTTCACTCATAAGACTAAACTAAAAATAAATAATTATTTTTATAAAAGTGCTTTATTTATAAGATTCCCATGTTACGAGTATCATGGATACACAATGAATAGACTATGATTCAGACCCGTAATTGTGAGGGGAAATTAGTATTAGATGCATGGCCGGGGATCGAACGACGAATCCTTTGCGTCCACTACATCTAGACTAGTCAATGATGATCCAGAAGTTTAGAGAGCTACAAAACATAGTGACCATTTATCCACGTAAATTACGATAATTTAGGATATCTGAATGAATTTTAAAGGAACTAAAATATCAATTTAGTAAGTGGAATTTTTAACAACTGACCTATCAGCACTTTGATACTTTCTATTTTCCTTTACTGGAAAAAAATGTTATGAAAATTAGATTTCGTTATGAGAACAAATATACGATTCGTTCTCGCTATGAGTCAGTTGTAGAACTAGAGCTTCAGATGTAAAAACCATCTGTCTCATTGGATGTCAAACATTTATTTGATAGTGCATTGTGACGTCCAAATCTTTCCTTGTCATGTCAACACCAACGCAATCACTATTTAACTGTATAAATATTTATGATTTAATTAAATTTGATTCTACAAATGCCATCTTAAAATATGTACCGTATTGCAACAATTATTTTTTATCGAGATGAGTAAACGCGTCTGTTATTCCAAATAGCAAAATTAAAGACGAACACCCAGACCCACATAGGAAATCTAAATTCATTGATTGAACCCACTGCGTATCAGACCGGCATGGTGAGCGCTCCGCCACGTAAGTCTTCATCAAGAAGACAGTAATAGAGATCTTATATTACGCATTCTTCGCTTATAATCTCTCGATTTCCTGGATTTTACGCTGTATAAAAGACTTGTCTAAATGACTACCTAGCCAGGAATTGAACTACGTTCTGGAGAACGTAGTCTGAATTGAGGACGCTATATTAAGTTATTTTAGAAATATAAGATAAAGTTTATTGGCAACAAAGTTTTGTGCACTTACTTTTTTCGGTAAAGGAAATTTATATACCTGACGAGGTTTTGTGACGTTTTAAGGTCAAGTGCATATATAAAATTGTTATAGAAACCAAATAATTTAGTCGAGTTGTGTAGATTCGATGACGAACAAGTAGTTGAGGCGTCGTTAATGCGGTATAGTCAATGCAGTCGTTATCGATTTATATACTAGTTTTCTAGTTTCGCCTTATGACAGGTATTCAATGAAAAGTCCAGGATCAATTGTTTAGTCAAGGTACACAATGAACTATCGGTCGATAGTTGTACAACAATTTTACAAAACGCAATCAATGTTGTTTTTTATTTTTTAGTTGAGAAACTATAAGTAGGTATAGTTGGTTTAATATGGATTTATGTTAATTACTTAAACGTGTACTTTTAGTACGTTAAAGTATTTACTTTGACGTACAACTAAATAGTTCTTCAACTAAAAGTTGGAGTTATGTGCTTGGCCTATATTAAATTCTACCAACTCCATTTTTGAAAAGGCTTTGATGCGGTAACATACACGTGTAAAAAGATTTACGCTAAGTTAATTTTTCTGCATGTAAATAAGTCCCTCATATTTATCTACGTTATATTTATATAATTAAATATTATTTTTTATCAAATAGCGTGTATGATTTATAGGCTTGTGCACGAGCAAAGTAGATGGAATTTATCAAAATATTTCGCCAATGTAAGGATGACAATTGACCAAATATTTTAACAATATTACAAAATATTAATTCGATCGAAATGAATTTAACGAAAGCCTCATCCATTTCCATACGTATAATGAATACAAATTTCGTAACCGAAAACTAATTTTATTCATTAAATCCATTCTATCTACATATAAATTGAGTGAAACACTGTAAAATTTGAACAGACAGAATATTTCTATATTGTATGTATCTAATATCTATCGGTCGTTGAACCCATCGACCCAAATCTTTATTGAAACAATCACTATCTGTGTGCACTTTATTGACTGAGTGACATCTAATGTTTGGAAGTAAACTAGTCGTTTGCTTGTAGTTATTACCCTCCTGACGTAGTAGGGTCAAATAGTAAATTAGTATAGTAATTTCCTATATCATATTATTTTGTAAGGGTAATTTTATGACAGTGAAGTAGCTAGCGGCTGAATGTAATTGCCATTAACATCATAATCAACCAAACATTGATTGTAGTTCTGTATGACATCAGCTACAGAGGTACAACTATGTCGGCCCGGTCTGACACGCAGTGGGTTCCGCGTTTTATCCCTGGCCAGACAGATATTTAAACGGTGAACTGGGTTTTAAACTTTGGGTCTGGGTGTCTGTGTGTTCTTTTTGGTTTGTCCATGGCATCTATGACACCAGGACAAATCCTATGGTAGGACTATGAGTGTATTTAAGCTATATAACTACAGACATTTATGCACCTGCATCGTCTTTAATTTTAGGGAACAGCTGTACAGTTCAAGGGCTCAACTCACCAGCACAGGCAGTACACGGCACTCCGCCCGAGAGTGCCTTGTAGAAGAATATTTCGCCACTGTCCAGATCGCGCGGGCTCCAGGCGGCGGGGGCGCGGGCGCCACCAGCGCAGCACTCCGCGCGCCCGACCCTTAGCGCCGCTACCGAGCTGCACCGCCCGCCGCGCTCCATCCCCGACCAGCAGATCCCGGCTGAAAACACATTTTGATTAGTCTCTCTAGAATTTTTTAAACTGCTTGAATTGTTGAAGACGTTGTTAGGGCGTAGAGCCTATTGGTAGGCCATTGGTAAAGTAACAAAAGTTTCGTGTAAGCTGTCATATTTAAATACGAAGCGACTAAGTGCTCAGAAGAGAACTTGTGTGTAAAGACAAAAGGTAGGATGAACACTTTGGGGTTGAACACAGAGGGTACCATCTACACCTATTTTTACCTCATATCGGCAGAGTAAAACATTCAGTATCACACCGTTTTTTTGTTTTTATAACTACAGTGAAACTGTTGTGTCCTGGTTTGTACGGTAAGGCACTCCCTGTTCGAGACATTGTAAGGCCTTACAAGTATAACGCATATGTAAACGGTTCAAGATAAGACTGATTTGAATGAAATTGGTTACAGATGGGTGGCAATGGCCACTTAACTTCAAGTGGGCTGTTTGTTCGTTTATTACTTCAATTAGAAAAACAAGAGTAAAGGAAACTTACTAAATTTATGTTAAAAATATTATAAGTAGTATATTTAAAAATCAAAAAAGAACAAAATCGTTCGATAAGTATCGATATATATGTGTAGATAGATCGATATTGATATATCTATCAAACAATATGCGAATTTTATAACAAAATGTAGGAAATAGGTATGCACAGGGTCAGTCCATTTGATTTCTAAGCATTAACATCTTAGTATTCAAATTGATTGATGGTGCTTTAGTTAATGTGTACAATGTGTTGTCTAGACATCATTATTTCACTTACAAACATATGGTTTAGGTACGTAAGACAAATGTATTGTAAACCAGACATATTAATGGGTGTCGTTGTTATTTGCATCGCTACACATTATCGCCCTACTGTTAACGGATCTCTTCTTAGAATAATAAGAGTTGAGGCTATGGTACTCGGGCTGGCTAATTGTGAGAAAATTGTTTTAGTCTTTGAAATGTACAGAAACCGTGTTCTCTTTTAAACGTTTATTTTTCTGATAAATCGAAGTAAAATGGTATTTGGTGGTATAAACCCGGTTAAAGACTAAACACTAGAGATCAAAATTCATACCAATGCTTTATTTCTTACATGTTTTATTCCGCGGCTCCGCTCGCTTTGGTCATGTGCCGCGGCAAAAAATATCATATGTGTTAATCCAGGCCACATACTATCTGTATGCCAAATTGCTTCCAAATCTACTCAGTTTTTCATAAAAGAGTAACAAACAATCATACATCCTTACAAACATTCACATTTATAATATTAGTGAGATCTACATTTATAATCTTAGTAGATCTCATGACAGTAGAAAGAAAGCGTGCAGTCTACATAAGGGTAAGTTGGTCTGCTAGTATGGGGCATTAAGCAAAAAGGTCCCCGATCAACAGTACCATTAGTACGAGTTTATCTTGTTTCCTCAAAACAATCATTGTTTATGTTTTTGTACATCATTTTAAAGTACATTGCAAGGTATGGCCGAGAACGAAAAGAAAAAAGTGAATTATACGTTGCAATGTATGAGCCAAAACGTAAACAATGATTGTTTTGAGGAAACAAGATAAACTCGTACTAAGGGTACAGGTCACAGATGCGGTGCTATTTTGACGATTAAGTGAGGACAAACGACTCGTAAGTATATGTACCACAGTTTTATAAGGCACTCATAAGAGTAGCGCCAGTATCACCTTTAAATTAAATTACTGTTTAGTATCAACTTTTAAACTGTTGGTAATTAGGTTGACGTACGAATAAAACATATTTGTATGTTTTACAACAAAAAGGCAAAAATGTTACTTATGTTGCTAAGTGATACATTTTTAAGCTTAAATCTCTGTTGTGGAGGGTTGAACTAGGAAATATCAAGGAAATAACACCCTATAACACGCTTTCTACTCTCATAGCATTAAGATTTTCTAGTGTCGCGGGTGCAATGGACACACAAAGACGAATACACAAACACCCAGACCCAGAACAGAAATCTAAACTTATCATTCAGATGTCTGTCTGGCCGGGAATCGAACCCGGAACCCACTGCACGACAGTCCGGTATGGTGACCACTCCGTCACGCGGATCGTCAAGTAACATAATGATTATTCTCCTTACTGCTCTACTTTCAGTATCCCGAAGCGTTTACGTTTGACTATAAACAAATACACTCCTACTCTATTTGCTCTATCGTGAACTAAACTAAGCTTATCTTTACCTGTTGCGCTACCAGACTCTTGGTTATATTATAAATGCTCTATGCTTAACGTATAGTCCGCGGGTTGCATGTGGCCGCCAAGCTGAATGATGTTTCATAAAGCTGACAATCTGACTGACCGCTGAAGCCTATTGTTAATGTATTCCTGTCTTTTTGGCAAAGGAAGAGGATATATAATAGTAACAATTTATTTGAGATCATCCAGAATATAAAATGTTTTTTCATAGTCGGGTTCGGTTTTGAAAGAGGTTTAGGCCTCATATACCTGAAAGAACTATGAAGGATTCAAAAGCATGTCATTAATGCAAGAGACAATTTCTAAGATCTACATAAGAAAATTTTAAAAGTCACAAATGTGTCGTGCATAAACTATTATCTCCATATTATGAATGACCGGTATAGATATTCTAGTCTTTATAAATACCATTAAAGAATTTTTTGATTCAACAGTGATAATATTCCAGAAAATAGCGTATATTTTATTTTCTTTTTATTAAAGTAAATGAAGCGGAAAATAATATTAATGTATGGCATGCATTTAAAAAGAACAGACGATTCGTATGCTTTCATAGAAAATCGCTACATTCACGTTTAAAATCCAAGAAATGGAAAAAAATGTACCAAGACCTCATGAACATACATTATGTAATTTAAACAACGTAACCTTACGTGCTAGTAGCTCCGCGTCGCACGCTCGCGTTAATACGCGCATTAGCTAATCGCACGCGATACGTACAGCGATTTGCAACGCAAATTGCTTTATTTGCGTATTCAATCCCGTGCAAGCACATCTGGCCGGCGAACCATTCTTGCAACTTTGTTGCCTGACAAGACGAAACTCGTAAAACGTCCAGCGTTTTCCCGTCTTAAATTCATATAGAGATCAAGTGACAGTCATGCTTTTAATTTTTTTTAACTATAATACATAAATATCACACGCTTAATATAGCCTCGCCACACCTATGTATTAATGAACTTAATAAATATTAAAATAATCATCATCTTCTAACTTTCATCATAAGTCCGGGGAGAATGCACAAAATTAGTTAATTGATTTATATTTAAAATATAATCATTTATTTGATAATGACACCATCACAGATAATACAGATAAGTAGTAATGTCTATAATATAATGAAAAAAAAACTGCAGGTGTATGTTAGATTATATTAGATTGATTCTGATTTGTGAGATGTTCTTTTATTCTTTTATTTTAACTTGTTCGTTCTAAAACTTAAAATTATTTAAAACATCCGGAAATGCGACTGTCAATGACGAATAAACAATCTTCAGACATATAGTATTCAAAGGTCAGACCTGTTAACTCTAGGATTTATTTCAAAAAGTTGTAAATTACTCGAAATTAATCGAATCGGCCTCGATAATTCGTTAGTTGTTTAGACAACGCGCTTCGTCTATGAAGACGTACTACTCGTGGCATTCTTACACGTGTCTAAGATACGAGCGTTCACGGACGGCCATAAAAACATGGTTCCCACAGATATTTCAGACGGGCATATTAAAAGCAGATGCATGTATCGGAGCGGGCCGAGCCGCCGTATTCGGTCGGAATCCAGTCGGAGGTGAGTCACGCGCTCCGCGCTAGACGTTCGGCAGACACTATTTTTCAAACCGACCGGCCGACCGGCGACCGGCTCGACCACAACCGTACATGGACCAACAAACGTTAGGTACCTACCCACCGCCCGCAACCGTGCTGCTCATTTTTCCGCACCCGGCTCCAATGTGTTAATTTGAAAATCCAATTCGTAATGCTACTTCGTTTTAGTGGCACACTGGCACAAAAATGGTTTGCCTTGCGCTTTTCAGTCACGAAATGTACATAATGTTTTGTTTAGATATCTTTATTTGGTCTTTTTTTATGTGTAACGATGGTACGATTAATACTGTAAAATTGTAGGAAGCGTTTATTTTTATTTTTGAGCGTAAGTTTTAAAAATCCTATAAAAAAATGATAATGTTGTTTTGTCCATATTTAAAATTTTTAACGGCCTTTCTTATACGCATCTTCTCTATGTATAAAGTTGTCTATTGAAATTCGAGTGATTTTGGTATATTTTTACGTTAAATTCTAATAGGATAGATTTACTAAGGCCGATGCAACTTAATATGTTAAGATTAAACCCATAAATTTCATTTTAAGAAAAACAAAAAGTGAAAGATTTTTATCTTTTATTTGGCCGCGCAGCAATTTGGAGATCAAAACAACACGTCACAATATACGGCGCAGCTGAAGTTATTATAAACTTTTGTTTTTACTAAAATTGCATCACGCCGATGCACTTTGTAATTCAAATTATGACATTGACACAAAGCGTTTTATGTAACAACTGACTGAGTTGCAGTTAAAAATGGCGGTCGTCTATAATTTATTATGCGCTGTTATTTTCCGTATAAAGTCTTGTTAAGTTATTTGTAATCATTGGTAAAAATGCAAATGTAAGTGAATAATGATTTTTGTGGCGGGCGATGCGCGGACATTGACTCTCGTTCTGAACGCGTTGTGTATCTTATCTTTAAAAATAATTATTATCGGACGCCCGCCATTCTGTCAGTTTTGGCGCCACTTTTCACGAATGAATGCGGATCTGCCTCATAGGGCGGCTTCCTACTATGTGATATATCATAAACTATAACATAAAGTTATATATCGTACGTAGAATAAAACCGTTTACACTTAGATAATATAAGTTGTATTATATGTCCAACTTTTTATGATCAACAATTTACTTATTGATGAAAGTTAATAACGTGGGCGGAAAGACAAGAAGCCAAGGCCGTAAAATAATATTAGAAAAATAACTTATATTTCCATAGTATGTTTGCATTGTAACAGCAAGATATAATTTATAAATTGCGATGTATAAAGTGTTATACAGAAAAAAAACATCCGGAATGCCACAACGGTTACGTTAAGAACACGAATTCATGTAAATCTACAAGCCTATTCATAAGAAGGCAATCTGTTTTTGTCAGCTAGAAGTATTAGCGATAGTATTTGGTATGCTAATAGCAGCTCACTTTGAAGCGATTGATATTCTACTTCGTCCAATCTGGCATTTATGAAATATGATGATTAAGACAGAATTTTATGCAAAAACTACGCAATGGAAATAACATATTTCAAAATATTCATTATTCGATGAAATTATTCTACAATATTATCATAAACAATTTCACATTATCTCCGTTGCTGAACTTATTTCTAGTAGAAACGTTCTTAGAATCGTCTTTGAATACCTCTTTACATTTTCGTCAAATATACCTAATATATTGCCGACGGATAAAGTTCTCCTTTAACGTTTAGTTTAATAGCCAGATTTCGGTCAAATTTGCAATTTAAATTATTACGGCTATTGTTCGAGAGCATAACATCCGAGAACAGATTTGAAACGGACAAGAAAAATAAACAAGTCGCGCTGAAGTGTGGGCAACGACGTAAATAGATCAGTGGCAGTTCATTTGTGTCACCGCGCGCGATATTTGTGGGCACATGAATGACCCAAGAATAGATGACTAAAACCGTACCGTTAATTATACGTCTCTTGTTTTGATCTCCACCATCAACAAATTATTTTATTCGTTGTGTGACTGATCACGTCAAAATAATATTTTCATTCGGAAAACAAATTATTTACCGTCCGCGGCGCACGCGCAGCTTGCATCAATATACCTACACGCGCGACCGTATTACACTCGCAGGTAAAAATAAATCGGATACGTTGAAATTTGATAAAATAAACAAGCAAGGTCATAATTAAGAGGATGTCCTTGCCATCTGAAGTGAATTTGTTATTCTTGAGAATTGGTCACACTTGAGTGATGAAATCGATTAAATATTGTATAAATAAACTGTAGATTTAGTGCAACTGCAATTCACTGATGCAGGTTGCCAAAACTGTATTGGTATTTTGATAATCTCATATTTCAGCAATAAGTCTCTTATCTCGATTACTGTTTGACTGTTTTTATTTACTTTAATAGTTTTAATTGGTAAGAAACTAAAGTTAATTTTATAACACAATTAACTTTAAGAATAGAGGAATATTTTATATCAAACTATTCACAGCTCCTTTTTATTTTTAGTGAACTATAAGTAGGTAATAAAATGCGTTAAGCATCTTAATTAAAATTCCAAGAAATATTTCAATATTAAATAGCCTCAGTCGTTCCGCTTCCCGCACGAAAGTCGGCTTTTTATCAGCTATAAAATTTTAATGACCGTAACTAGTAACAGATCGTTAAAATTAAAAGCGTAACTTTGTCATTTGCGTTATTTTCAGACCTATATAATAATAATATATTTAAAACACAGCTGGAAATAGATGTCTTTTTGATAATTATTTCACATTTACATTATAAAAATGAAATAGGCAAATTCCATAGATTTAGATTTTTTTATAGTCTATATCTATGGTGAATTATTATATTTTAATAAAACTCAAGCATTTTATTGATATGCTCACCAGTTATTCTCTATTCCACTAATATTTTGATCCAATAGCAGAGCTATTTAAAGTCGATTGCGAGTGCATACACCTAAGGATGGAACTCAAGTCTAGGAAGTTACAACACATCTTTAGGTTTGCAAACGTTACGCATTTATTTTTTCCCATCGTCGTCTTGTGTATGCGATTAGTTATAAACACTACTATTAATATTGTACGTATTCGATACATCGGAATATTTGCATATATATAAATAACCCTTAAAATATAAAGTACCATTTTTAAAATCCTTTATTATGGATATCTTGGACCCCCAAATATCCACAACCTGCACAGAAATGTAAATTAAAAACTTTTTAGTTACCACGAATTAAACGCAAAACTAACAAACTGTTGTCCCATTTATTTATTTATTATTCTTTACGAGATGTGTAAACTTCTTCGGGTAATACAGGCCACTAAACAATAGTCCGACGGAATGCAAGCTGGATTGCCGACTCGTTAGTCGTTACTATAAAACAAAAACCGTTCACCAGACGGGCCTAATAAAACCGACCATAAACTGTTACCAAGGGACATATATGCATTATCTGTCTCGGCTAAAAGTTAGGATCCCTAATTTAAAATTGTGATTGTCTGGTAGCCTCCAGCCGACCTAGTTTTCGGTCCTGGGACGTTGAAGGACATATTTAAGCAGGTGTCTCGACTACTGTGTTTTACATAATACGATAACTTGCCGTCTAGCCGTTTGATTAGGTCTGCCGGCGATTGAATAATGTTTTTATTTCCACTCCGATAGAAATTACCAAAGGACATAGTATCATTTCAAGATAAGTGGAAAATAACACCTGGGCGGCGTGGCGTATTTTTCTTTTCGTTTTCGTGATTTATCTTTTTTAATTATTATACTTAAATGTACAAACATAATAAGTTTATTTTATGTTTCCTCGTAAATTTTAATGTGCAGTTATAAAATTAATTTATTTTAATAGTTAATTAATTATTTATAAGGTATAAGTATATGTGTATGTTTTAATATTGTTTTACTTATATAATTATTTTACAATATTAGTTTTTCAATCAAATTTAAGGTTATTAAATAATTTGTAATAACGTTATCACATATTAAATACTGTAGCGGCGACTTCTCTGAAATCATTAAGAGATGGCGCCACTAGTAATCTAAATCACGCATTCAAAGTTTTCTTAATATCTTGCATATGTACAACAATCGAACTAAGACTATAGGAGCACAGCCGCTCCGCAGGCATGATAGTAGGAGATTTGCCTATGTTAAACTGTAATATAATGAATTAAAATTAAAAAAAAATATCAATTGTTTTTTATAACATTGAAGGAGGCAACATGCATACCTGGGATAAACCACCGCCACACCTTTTTCTAGCGTGAAGCAGTCTCTGCGTTTCGTATGAGGTGATCATCTTAGTCCTCGGGACTAACACCGCACCTGTGATTGACTTCAGATAGAGCTGTTCTGTATGGAGTTGCTTACAGATGTCTATGGGCGGCAGTAACCACTTACCATCAGTTTCTCGTTTACTACTTTCATCTGATAAAAAATATCTTTCATGGTTATAGTAGACTTTTTTTTTTATAATATTGAAGTAGCAAACGAGCATGCAGTTCACCTGACGGTAAGTGGTCACTGCCGCCCATGGACATCTGTAAGTAACTTCATATAGAACATAAGTTCTATCTGAAG
>DWLI01001489.1:0-15416 GCA_018249915.1 Cecropterus dorantes dorantes | reverse complement strand
AAATCTTTTTAACAACCAACATTGATTTTGACCAAATTCATTTAGGGATACATGGCATGCTTCAATAAATACTACTCATTTGTAGACAGATCCAAGTATTACAACTTAATGGAAACAATCATGAGGAATTTTACAAGCCTTATAGTTTTCCAAAAGCCTGTGAAGTGAAGTGAGTGATAAATTACATTATGACATACGTAATGTAAGAAGAATATTATTATTAAGTATATTATTATTAATAAGTATATTATTATTGTTCGTGAATAATTCACGTTGGAGTATGACCTAATTTAATATTGCATAGCACTGAGAAGACCTATGAACAGTATTGTTGACGATGATACCCAAGGCTTCTGAAGATAATTTCGATAACATGCACAATACACAGTACTGAAACAATTGCAATTATTCGCAACAGCGATAAGATTTGGGTGCACAGTCGCAACGGAAGCGCGTGGGTGGAGGATGGCAGCGGTCACTGACTGCTGTTTATAATCCCATCTATCTTAGCAAACCGAAAGCGACTCCCGAAAATATTTTCTGCAATCAAGATTGGCACAGCTCGCATTTTTTTGGCTGTTTTCCTAAATTTTTTGGGTGATTTTGCTGCGCTCAAAATTTTCTTGAGTTAACAGTTCACAATTTGAACAAATTTCAGCTAAGCTCTTAATATATGCTGAGATAACATTGCTTAGTGTTGTTTCTTTTGGTTGCAATTTTTTGTGCCCCACACGCGGCATAAATCTGTTTCATATTCTCTGTTTCCCAAAATTAAAATCAGGTGTGAATTAATTAGTGAAATAAATTTCTAGTATACTAATGTCTGAGTGTTTGTGCCTTTGTGTGTGTCCATGGAAACTACGATACGATGAACACTGGTGACTGTGTATAAATGTAGCAATCGTCATTTTAGTTTAGTCTTATTAAATTGTATTACGGGTTTTGGTGCCTTTGTCTCCCTATAGATCGTGATCATAATGAAAGTGCGAATTAGTCCTTCAAGAAGTATCTTTTATGAGCACATGGGAAGATTAGAAGCGGTTTCCCGTTTTGAGCTTGGGTGAAAAAACAAAAATATATCTAAACAGCAGTACCTTTTGTGTTGATTTGAAAATTATTAAAGTCTTTTAAAAATTTTAAAGCATTTAAAAGTTGATTTAAAGGAGAGATCCGGAATAAATTTCCAGATCTGTCCTTAAAAAGTACTTTTAGCCGCTGTTTGACTTCCTAAACTAAACCAAAGCCACCCCAATAGTAATTACCAATATATTTCATCAGATGTCATAACATAAAATAATGACATTCAATCATTCTTAAGCGAATTTTAATAAGAAACAGTTACAAATTAGGAGACCTCGTTATCAGCAAGTTAGGCAAGAGTCGGGACCTTTACTTACATAAATGTGAAACACATGATACGTATTATCACCTAGCGGGTCATGCCTGCCTAATCATTTTAGATAAGCTACTAAGTGTGTAATATTACGTAAAGAACATTACTCTTCTGTGTAGATTTTACACGTACCTTAGTTAATTGCGTTCGAGTTTTTGTAACAGGATATGAAATACTAAAGATTTTTATAATAATAATAATAATAATCTTTATTTAGTCATTTTTTGTGTTACAATAGTTTAGATTACATAAGATTAACAGGGCGCCAAAAATTGAATATGCCGGTTAGGGCTTCCAAAATTATGGCAATCACATATTCGTATTTATATTTTCAAATCATCATTTAAGAATTCGTCATAAGTGTAATAACATTTTTTATTAACATATTTTTTTACTTTTCTGACATATATGTGATTTTTTTTTTATTTCCGTCAATTGGCGAGGTAATTTATTATATAATTATGGTCATACAGAGTGCGCCTTTAGTCACTACAGGTTTTAATATAACATTATAGGTTTTAATATGTAACGAAACTCACGATATACTTTCGATCGATCGCTTTGTTTGAATTTAATTTTGACGATGTTTCAACAGTTACATGGATCGCGGTCACTGTCGAAACTGTTTTCGCTACATCCATGTAAAACAACCGCATGATATGCGGTTGTTTTACCGTATGCGGTTGTTGAGTATCCGTAACATATTAAAATGTTTCAATTCCGTGATAACATTACTTTAAGATTTTTATAGGTATCTACTATATTTCGTGTATCTTTAATTGACATTTAATAAAATATAATGAAAATACTGCTTCATACATCATAAAGTAAAAGTATAAAGCTTTTATAAGTTCAAATTAATCCGCAAACCCTTATGAGCTACCTTAGGGTGTGTATTTTCAAAATAAACTTTTTAAGTGGTATTAGGAATGCCATCCCATTCTATTTTTCTATACCCGCCTATTAAAACTATATGTTGTTGGTCAGTAAGTGTTATATTACGTACGTCATATACCTATGCCTATGTAGTGATAGCCTAATGGTTGAAACTTGGCCTTTCAATCGAGAGTACCGAGGTTTGAATCCTAGGCACGCACCGCTGATTTTTCTGAAATTATGTGCGTAATTGAAGGAAAACATCGTGAGGAAACCTGCACACCTGAGAGTTCTCTGAAAACAAAAAGAAAAAAGAGTTCTCAAAGATGTGTGAACACTACCAATTCGCACTTGGTCAGCGCGATGGACTATGGCCTAAAACTCTCTCATTCTGAGAGAAGACCCGTGTCCAGCAGTGAGACGATAATGGGTTGATGATAATGATGATACGTGGATCCAGATTTTTAGTTTAACAGGAGGAAGGGGACATGTGTTACATACACATACTCGTAATTTTTCAGAAAAACAAAGTCTGTGATAAATAATACCACAACATATAATGTTATTCTTGTGTAGTTTAAATTAAACTTATCATTGCAAGTATTATGCACAATAAAATATGTGCGATATTATACATATACCTAAGCTTATAGTAGGTAATGCTTGTAAAATTTTACGTAGTGATAAAAATTGTAGTATTGTTATTTGATTCAAAAATGTTGTATCTTTCAATGATACGAGTAGATTGAATGAAGCAGCATTATAGCTAAGTTTCGGCCATAGGGTCACAGATATCAGTTGCTATTTTAGTAACAGACTAGTTCATGTTAATTAAACATCAATTACGTATATTCGCGTATCTATTTAATTATTAGTTAACTGTTTAATTATTTTTATCTGTTGTTCACAGGTCAATAACCATGGCGTGCTGTCTTTTAGATCTGATATACCATCGTTTATGAACACGGAATTTCCATTACCGTACCCTTCAATAGCGGTGTTCTACTCCAATATCGATACCACTGAGAGTGGTACGATTTGGTACAGAGAGACCAACGAATCCCACATATTAGCTAAAGCCGAGGAGAGCGTTCAGAGCAATTTCCACGATTACTATGACTTTAAACCAAAAAGCGTTTTTATAGCCACGTGGGTTGATGTGACGTATACAGACAGTCATCAAGAACGCAAGAATAGTTTCCAGATTGCTGTGATTAGTAACGGTACTGAGACCTTCGTGGAGTTCTTGTACCCAGAACGCGAGATCCAGTGGATACACAGAGACACGCTGCCAAATGGCTTGCCGGAAGCAAAGGCACAAGCTGGGTTCGTCGCTGAAGATGGCAGACTGTTTACCTTGCGAGGCTCTGGAAGCCATCAGATCCGTAATGTCGTTTCGTAAGTATTGTCTCCAGTCACATAGAGTAGGTAGTACATAAATCTTTTCTTAAGAAAAATGTTGAGGTATATAATAATCATATAAATAGGTAAATGGCCAAAAAACATATATGAATATCCAAAAGAAGCAAATAGTCTAACTTGAACTGCAAAATTATGATATGATACATAAATTCTTACAACTACTGTAATAAGAACTGCGAATTTAGTTATGGAGAGCGATAGCCGTATATTTTAAATATACTTTATTAATTTCAGGTGGTCAAACATTCAAGAGCCTGGTAGATACGTATATCGTGTTGGACGCATTCTTCCTGACGGCAACATTGCTGTGCCAGATCAATATAATGAAGTCGAAGTAGAAATTGAAGAAGAGAGCAAAACTTGTGCACAAAGTGGACCCAGTGTGTGTCATACACATGCCAGATGCGTGGACTATCAAGCTGGTATCTGCTGCCAATGTAACGACGGTTTTTACGGAAACGGAAAATCATGTGTCAAAGATGATGTTCCATTGAGAATTCACGGCAAATTAAGCGGAGTTATAAATAATATTAACCTTAATGATGTAGATATACAAGCGTATGTAGTAGTGGCTGATGGAAAATCATACACCGCTCTGTCACAAGCGCCACCAAATCTTGGTAACAGTTTGCTGCTTTTAAATGTCTTAGGTGGAGTTGTAGGTTGGCTTTTCGCTAAACCATCTGGTACTGCCCTTAATGGTTATCAATTAACAGGATCTGTTTTCAATCATACAGCAACCGTATCCTTCCCTGGTACGAACGATAAAGTTGATATTTCCCAAGAATATATGGGTCATGATGTGTTCGATCAAATCATTATAGAAACATACATAAACGGCACAGTTCCAGTGATTCCACTTGGCGCTAAAGTCGAAATAGCCGAGTATGAAGAACAATATGCCATAGTTATGCCAGGACTAATACAAAGTGCATCAAGTCGTATATTTACAATCAAAGGCAGCGGTCAGAAATATGAACAAGTAGTGTCACAAGCATTCTCGTACAATCCATGTCGGTTCCTTCCATCTTCAGAAGAAGATACCATACCCATGATGTTAAAAGTAACCAAAAATTATTTGGGATATGAAGTAAGAGAAAACATTATAAGGTACGCAATGAGTAACAAAATTGCGAACGCTGGTCAAGAAAATCCATGTGTCGAGGGCCGTAAAACGTGCGGGCCTCATAGTTCTTGTGTTGTCAGTGGCGAATCGTTTAACTGTGTTTGTCAACCAGGATTTACAAATGTGTATGTGGACGATGTCGTCACTTGTGTTGATATAGACGAATGTGCATCTGGAACGAATAATTGTGATACAAACGCTGATTGTTACAACCACGATGGTGGGTTCCAGTGCATATGCCGTCAAGGTTTCGAAGGAAACGGCCTTAGTTGCAGACTTGTATCTCAATGCCGAACAATGAATTGTGATCCTAATGCGAAATGTGTAGAGAATTACGGCGAGGCAGCTTATTGCGTTTGCAACGCTGGCTTCAGCGGAGATGGACAAAGGTGCACGCAAGTTCAGACACCAGAGAATAATTGCGACAACTGTTCTCCCAATGGCTATTGTGCGTTTTCGCCATACGTAAATTACTACAAATGTGAATGCAAACCGGGTTATTTAGGGGACGGTTTCACCTGTGTCAGAGATCCTGCCTCAGATGTTCCAGAACCTACATCGGGGCCAGAAGCTACTTTACTAACCACAACAAATGCTCCGGTGACCGAAGCAGAGTATAACGAGACTTTTGTTCTTCCCGAATGTGACTATTATGGCTGCGTGTGTCCAACTGGGTATTCGAGTGTTAAAGATGAAAGAAATAACGAATTATGCCGACTTGACAGCTTCTATGTTCCAAATCCCCTACCAGACGTTAATGATACAGGAAGTAAGTAAAAATTAGGAATTAATTCTTAATATGTTTCGTAAAAAATAAATCAAAAGCGTATGAAGTCTATCAATTCACATTTGACCAGCGCGGTGGGATGTATCCTAAAACTATCTCATTCTGAGACGAGACCTTTACCTAACAGTAGGATAATAATGGGTTAACGACATTGTACTATTTTATCTGGATTTCAAATTAGTTTGTATTGCAGTTGCCTGCACAATGATATTATTGAGCTAGTTTAAAAATAAATCAGAATGAGAAATAGTGTTGAGAAAAATTCGCACGAGTAACATACGTATGTTATTTATGATTATTATTCTTAGAAACAATTTCGTAACGCAAAAATGCAAGTTTATTATTAGCTATCCAATTTGTTTTAAATGACTTTTCCCGCATTACGTAGGCACGTATCGGACTGACTTTATTAGCAAGTAATATTTCGGCTTTAGATTAGTTTTGTATTAACGAGTCTACATTTTTCAGTCACATGCTACACCGACACTGATTGTCCACCAAATGCTGTGTGCTCCATAAACATCGCCGAGCCGTACAACCCTTCTGCGGACCAAGAAATTGGGCATTGCGTCTGCCCTCAGGGCTACGTAGGCGACGGTTACGAGTGTATAGAGAAAACTGGACCTAGCTGTTCATGTGGTCCGAGCGCTCACTGCATCGATACCGCGAGTGGTGAGCTGATTTGCGTTTGTGACGCCGGATACCATGGCGATGGATACATTTGCCGACCTAACTTCAGTTGCACGAACAACTCCGATTGCGAATACAATGCCGAATGCCGACCAGACGCGGTCAACGGGGAGTACGTCTGTCAGTGCATCGAAGGTTACATCAAGGATGAGAACGACGCTTGCATTCCTGACGGCCAGTTATGTAATGGTGCTGTTTGCGCTGAGCACGCTTCGTGTCTTTACGACGAAACTGATGCCGTTAGTTACTGCCACTGCGACGAAGGGTACGTGGGTGAGGGGATATCCCAGTGTACGCCTCAGGGGAGGACGTGTGACGTGTACAACGACTGCCATCCCAACGCATTGTGCACACGTAGCGACAACTCGTTCCAGTGCGTTTGTAGAGAAGGATTCGTTGGAGACGGATACACTTGTAATGAAGAGGTAGGTACTTGTTGGTAAGATATCAATATTATGAAGTATATAAATATTTTAAAGTTTTGACGTTGTTACTTTGATGGATACCCCTCATAGAGTAATAGAGAACTAAATTACTTAAATTAAAAGAATTACTTAGTTCTGACAAAATTACGTCTTTTTTAACACGACCCTTTTGTCGACACTAAAAATCTTTTTATTATTTAGGTAAATGTATTCTAAAAATATCGATCAATATATCAGGTAATCAATTATAGCGCTAGGTACAAGTGTCTTATTATTTCCATTAGTTTTGAATTTTTAATACTTTAATCGTGTTCCTGCATTATGTACCTATAATAACGTACCTACGAGTTTCTGTTTTACAGCAAATGCAACTTATTAACTAGCTGTATTCTTCCATTACTATCATTCCAGTTGAATTGCCGGACGAATCCCTACATGTGCGACATCCACGCGTCCTGCCTCAAAACGACGGACGGATACGAGTGCGAGTGCAACTCTGGATACAACGGGAATGGGAGCAACTGCGAGCTGAACCCGCGATTGGTCGGCAACTTCCTTGTAGCGAGCGACGGCTCAACAGTCTACAAAGTACCGTTCAGAAATACACCGAGAGACTTCGCTACACCCCTCAATAGTGGCGTCAATCAGATAGCGGTCGGTGTGGACGTAGATTGCCTAACTGGCAGGATATACTGGGGAGATGTCGTCAGCAACACTATCAAGCGCGTTGCGTACGATGGTTCCGGATTTGAACAGTTCTTACCTACTGGTAAGTCGTAGACTCGTGTTTTGGTTAGCGATGAGAGATGTAAAACAGACTCCATCTTTAAATTCCTATTGAAAAGACTACTCATTCTCACCGAAAGATGACTGAAGACTAAGATTTTAGGTTTTAATTTTAAGACAGAGTCGTTTAAGTAAACTATAAATACACTATAAATAAGTGCATGGCTTAAAAGATGCTCTTACTGATGATACAATGTCTAGATATAATTATATGGCGGTAATGTTTAAATATATTTTTAATGACGATGTATATTTTTTAGATGTGAAATCCCCCGAAGGACTGGCTATAGACTGGGCCGCGAGAAATATCTTCTGGACCGACTCTAAGAAGCTGACAATCGAAGTGGCCAACATGGACACCAGAGTGCGGAAAGTCTTGTTCTCCGGAGCCGGTATTGTGAATCCTAGGGGTATTGCAGTCCACCCCGGATTAGGGTAAGTTTTTAACCGACTTCGAAAAGAAGGTGGTTCTATGTTCGACTGTATGTATTTTTTTTTCGATATGATGAATGAATGAATGATTTTTTAATTTTGAACATGTACAAAATTTTATTTTAATTATTAATAAACGCATTATGAATTAATTGCAAAACATCACAATGCTAATTGTTTTCCTTAAATATCTATCTGTAAAAAAGATTTTATCCCTTTTGCTATTATATATATAAACAGCAGGTGTTTCTAAATAAAAATAATAAGAAATATAAATTACGATTATTTTAGCTACAATATTTTACAATGAATTAGGTTGTTAAATAATGTTCATAAGTCGGTTTATTCACCCTGCTTCAAATATCAACATCTTGCACGTATTTTTGTCTGTAGAAAGATCTTCTGGTCCGACTGGAACCGAGCGGATCCTAAGATCGAGTGGGCGAACATGGACGGCTCGCAACGCGGCGTGTTCCTCGACAAACTGAACGTGAAGCTGCCCAATTCTCTCGCCATCGACTGGACGCGGGATAGGCTCTGCTACTCTGACGCCGGGCTGTTCAGCATACGTTGTGTCACCATCGATACCCGACGGAGCGAGATTATAGCCTCTAACTGCTCGTATCCCTTCGGTTTAGCGATCAATGGCGATAAATTCTATTGGACAGACTGGAGGACGTAAGTTTTACAAAAACACTGTTTTTAAAAAAAAACAACGTTATTAAAAAAACATATCCGTTTTTATGGAAATACTACTTCCATCCTTTTACTCACGTCTTCGCTCGCGTTTCCATTTTTTTTTAACAAACTATCATGTCTATCAAAATATTTTTTTAAATAAAATGTATCCTATGTTTTTTCTTATACGCCCAAGAATATAATATGTACAAAGTTTCATGATAATCCGTTAAGTAGTTTTGGTGTGAAAGCGTAACAAACAAATTTACATTCACATTTATAATATTTGTAGAATTAAATCTAAATAGTTACCGACGTGCTCCTGTAGGTCTGTAAATTATTAAATTCTAGGAATTTGTTTACACTTTCATGGACGTAGGTACTAAACGTTTCGGTTTAGAGCGAAAGTAGGACAGAAAGTTTCCGTTTCGGCTGAAAAGCCACTTTCAGGCGGTTATTAGTTATTATCATTTTTATTTGTACATTATTCTATATGTACCTAGTAGTTAATATTATTCTTGGAAATTCGCAGGCAAAAAATCGAGTACATCGACACTATAAACCAAGTGAGAGGACAAGTGCCGATTTCCACCACATCCCGGCTGTTTGGGCTAGCAGTGGCTCCTGACCAGTGTCCATCCGCCACCAACGTCTGCCAAAACAGAAACGGTAACTGCGACGTGAACCAGCTCTGCTTACCAGTCGGGTACGGCACTAGAACATGTGTCGACGACGATGGACAAATCGATAATTATATAAGAAAATAATCGAATAATCGAGTTTTTAGATCGTGTGAACGTACTTAAGGTTTCCGGTGTAACATTTAAATTGTTATTTTGAGTCTATTATACGCAAATCGATATTGAGTCACGCAATTCAATTATAATTTATTTCAAAGATTATATATATAATGTTGCATCTATCATAGAGTACACTATGGATAGTGTAAACTTAGTTATGGTACAAAATTATTAATAATAATACTGATATCCTAACTACATCGGATGTATCCCAATGTAACTATATACATTATGAGACATTTTTTGTAATTTAAATTGCATTTTGTTAATTTAAATAAACCATAAGTCGTAGTTCATAGGTTATATCATGAATATTCTATATTCAGGTGCCATATTTAATTACCTTACCATTGTTAAGTATGCAAAGATACCAAAGTTATTTAAAAGTCGAATAATGTTACTTCAACGCAATAAAGCATCACAAAAAGAAAGAAACATCACAAAGAAAAATACTCATATTTAATCTATAAGATCTTTATTTCAATAAATGTTACATTTAATAATAATACAAAGCAATCATTATTTATTTCTCCTTCGTATTTTGTTACTCTCTTAGTTTTATATAATTTGACAAAATAATTTATCCTGTTCAATAGTTATAATTGCAAAAACTACAGAATATGTATTTTAATGTAAATAATTATATTATACCTAATAAATATTTGAATGTTTTTATACAACCTCTCATATGATCTGATGAAAAAAAAATCAATTGAAATACCTACACGCATATAATATTATTGACCAATAACGAAATTGTTACTATCAATAATATTGATATTTGAATATTCGTATAATTGCGTCAATATTATTTTACGTGTGTAGCATTTACTATTAATTTGACATGAAATTTTGAAAGTAAAGATACAATATAATACTATAAAACAGTTCCAGATTTGCCGATCTCCTAACTCAAAAGATACGACAGATCAAAAATTAAATGAAGAATTTAGGCGAAAATAAATATCAACAACCACTTATAATTAAATCTAATATTTCTATGTTCAATAAACATTAATATTTTTGAATTAATGAACAAAACTGACATTATTGCTTTAACTATAAAATCAATATTATGAAAAAATCCAAAATTTTAATCTCTTTAATGAAATTACATCATACGTAACAATTCAAATGTTTTCTTTAGCGAAATTTAGAACCTGTAAAGCTTCTACAGACATCAAGATGTTCGTGGCAGACTAAATCTTATTTTCCTGCAAATATTTCGACATACATTACATATTACAACCCATGATTGCAATGCTGAGGTACAATAGAAATTAATACAACACACATTGAATAAAATACTACTACGTTTGCTACGTTAAATGTCTACTAATATAAACATAGCTTAAAACTCAGTATTCAAATTTTAATGGAGTCGTGTTACAAAGACTAATTTTACGTCACCTCATTAATACATGACAAAGTTTGGAAAACGCTGACTTGAATTCAGCATTTTCCAAACTTATTCATTCCATTGTCCCCGGTACACAAAAACATACAACCGATTAAAAATTTAACCTTTTTCCTAAAAAAAATATATTCTTTTTGAAAACATAACCTTCTTTTGCAGTCGGTTATATTAAAGTTTAGATCTTGACTTAAATATATCCAGCTGCAATAAAACATTTTCAAAATTAGTAAATTTAGTGTTGCATTTTTAACATATTTCAGTGTAAAGATGACAAGTGGCTCATTAATTTAAATATCAGTTTTGTTCATCATAAAAAAACAAAGGCAGCATTCAGTGCTTACACTTCAATTATTTCAACTTTTCACTGATTTTGCAATGTGTCATTGATTTTGCAATCGCAATGTAATTGTCTTTGCAGTACTAATTGCAAATTGCAAGATGTCAATTATTGTCAATGTTGTTGTAAATATTTTTCTAAAATATCCTTTTTGTTACTTATCATAATATATTAAAAAGTTAATATAGGTAATATTTTGCGAGTTTTTTTGTGTTACGTATTTTCTGGTTAAATATTCGTTCTCCTCAAAACGACCACTGTTTATGTCTTCGCAGATATATGTATGGGTCAAACCATAGACGGTGAGCGTTTGAAGGAAACGTAATAAACTCGTACCAAGGGCATAGTACAATTTTTAACTATAACTGAGATGTGGTGGTTATTCAAATCCCTTGACGACTTGACTTCATGTAGAATAACCGAGTGCAAGCACTGAACGCAGCATGAATAATAAAACAATATGAATCTAACATTAATTTATAAACAAAACGTTACATACCTATCCTTAATACAAACTTCAAATAATAATGCTAAGAAAGATTAAGCAGCGGTTGGAATTATATTATATATTTAGAATGTTTTTTTAGGTACATATCTATGAGAAATTAGGAATCCTATCTAGGGTTGATGACATCCATGGTTGGCTGTGACCAATATTGATGATTTTTTTAGTACTAAAAAAAATCCCATTTACGAGTATTTTAAAATCACTGACATACCAGTGAAAGTAGAAAAAGAGTGCCAAGTATCATATATATTAAAGTTATCAATTTGATTTTAAATTGGTTGGATTTTCACCGTGTCAGATAAATTTTATTAATTATCACGCGAAATGGAAGTAATTGCTGTATAGTTCTGTGCTGTGGTATTATGATTTATAATGTGTTTTTTTTAGTAAATTAATATTATTTTTCACAGTTTATGATCACAAAAGTAATTATCGGATGTAAAATTAAAAATAACGTGAACACTAAGTATATTTTTTCAAAGAATCAGGTTTATTTAAATCTACATACTCCTATGATTTTTATAAAGAAAAGAAGTTATCCATTCGTGATATATGATATATATTTCACGGTGAAATGCAAATTGTATCCAATTAATTACGAGCAGAGTAGAAATGTTACTTTTTCGAGTAATGTTAAAAGTTAGCCCCACACATCCTCGGTACGTCCGAATTTGAACACTAAGGAGCCCGCGAATATGAATGCGTTTTGCATGAACAGACTCACTCCCGGCCATGTGTGCTTGTTGCTGCCTGCAAAATTAAATACATATTCTTAGCTCTTTATAATACAACAATTTCAGTCAATAAAAAATAATAGTCTCTTTCATTCGTACCACATTTTGTGACCTTTCCACACTTTTCTTGATACTTCAAAATGCTGTGTTAACACATGTCATTAACTCTTTTTTTTATAGCATTCAAGTAGCAAACGAGCATGCAGCCCACCTGATGGTAAGTGGCTACTGCCCCCCATGAACATCTGTAATCAACCCTAGGTAAGATCAAAGTCTCACCTAAGGTTAGCCACAGATGTGTTGCTACCCCAGAGGACGTCGTGATCCTAATTTATCTGGATGCTTCCATTGGTAGCAGTGACCACTTAGTATCAGGCATAATACCTGTTTATAAATGTACATAATAAACAAGCCCAAATAGTAAAACAAACATAATGATCATCATACCTGCAGTAACATAGTTTGCGAAGAGAATCCAGCAAGCAGCGATGAGCGATGCAAAGCCGACAACGAAGCCCAGGAACAGCCACAGTCTGGCGCCACGCGGGCCCATACAACCACCTGTATATGTTTCACCACGGACCTGCAATTTTGAAAATTAAATAATTAAAAACAAGTAACAAATTGTTTAAAAGTGGTGGAAGTTTATAGTTCAATTCTGCACTAATGCGTGCCATTTTTTTTATCAAACTGAAGTAGCAAACGAGGATGCAGTCCACCTGATGGTAAGTTGTTACTGTAGCCCATGGACATCTGTAAGCAACTTCATATAGAATAGGGTTTCCATATGAAGTCAGTCACAGATGTAATGCCATTCCTGAGGACTAAGATTGTCACCTTATATTATAAGTGAGCCGGCAACAACACTTTCACCAAATGCAAGAATTGGTTCATGCTAGAAACAGGTGTGGTGGTGGTACCACCCCATTTGAACTACACTGGTTCAACCACCTGGTATAGCATGTTGTTAAAAATTAGTCTCTAACTTTGTTCATACATAGTAACTCATTACTTCAAAATCATAGTTTGATTACAGTGGAAAGATTTTCACAACATTAAGTTAGTACTTAAGCCTCGTAGTAGTGGTGTAGGCATTATTCTTTTATATGATTGTAGTAACAAATTAGCACATAGTCCAACTTGTAGTAAGTGGTCTCGCGACGCATGGATAAGCAACTTTATATAGAACATAGGTTTTATCTGAAATCAATTACTGATGCGTTACTACTTCAGGGCACTATTGTGGTCTTCTGTAAAAGAGTGTATAATGAAAGCGAAGAGGTAATTTGTTGAATCTGTCCAAATGTTTGATAGAATCAACAAACAACCAGAAAGCTGACATTCAATAAGGTAATGATGTTAGCCGTCCAAGAACTTATACTAGGAAATAATTAGGATGCATCTTATATGTAGTTTGAAATATTTTTTATTGCACAGTGAGAATGAAGGGGACCATTATAAATGGGGGTATTAAAATTTAGACAAATTGAGTTACGAAGCAGGGAATGTGGAGCTGCCGCATAGATTTGGACATCCGCGTCCGCTTATGTAAGCAATCAAAAATCCGCATTCACATCCGCGGATGTGAAAAAATCGGCATCCGCAACATCCCTGTTATAGATATATTCATTAAAACTACTTCTATTAATACCCTACATTAATAGAATCATGTAGCAAATTAAAAAGTGACTTTTTCTTGCTTTAACAACCATAAGCTTTAAGAAAATTCTACAAATGCAAACATAATACTGTTATTTTTTTACATATTTTATATTAGGTATCTTTATTAATATCATGCTTCATAATTGTATTGTGTATTCAATTACTTACCTGTGCATTTGAAACAGAGTTGATCATGACAAGAGACAGTGTCGCCATCACGCCGCACACGTGGGCGGCATCAGGAAGGTCCCTCGGGTAGACGGAGGCTGCATCAATGATGAACCACCAGCCAGTGAAGAACTGGAATTGGAAGGAAGTCATATTCAACACAAATGCTAATAGCTAAGAACTCTTTGTGGTTCGACTCCGGAAGCACCTATTCCTGCTGAATAACAGTTATGCATTGCTATGTTCATGTCTGAAGGGTATGATTAGGGAGATATACTTAGCTGAGACATCTTAACTTAGCCCTCAGGGGTAGAAATGCACCTGTGGCTAACCTCAGGTTAGATTCTGATCTTATTTGGAGATCATTGTTGTAGTGTACGTCAATTAAACACAGTGGTCAGTTGCTAACTAACTTTATTATCTAGCTTCATTCCTTAATACATTACAATTGTGAATAATCTATAATTGATTGTTCTGTTAAAGCAACACACATTTAACTGTTGGTTGATATTGTACAATTATTTATCAAAATGCAATTGATTTTCTCATGATAATTGTCTTCATCCTCAAAATGTCCATATACTTTTGACATATAACTAAACTAAACAGTTCAACTAAAAGTAGAGTAAATGCCCTAGGCCTAAGCATAGTTCTTTCATTCAATGAAGTTATGTTGACGACCCGCGTGGCCGAGCATTCATCTTACTGGTCTAACGCGCAGTGGGTTCCGGGTTTAATATGCGGCCTGACAGACATCTGAATGATGAATGTAGATTTCTGTTCTGGGTCTGGGTGTTTATTTATTCGTCTTTGTGTGTCCAAGGCACCCGCGACACAGAAGAAAATCCTAGTGCAGGGCTATGAGTGTAGAAAGCGTGTATTTTAACCGATTCGACGGCATTATTATTTTATTTATCAGCCTTTTATTCACTGCTGGACATACTCTCTCCTAAGAGGAGTTTATGCCAATAGTTACTTCGCCTAGCGTGTTGGTGGCCAGTGGGTGTTGATTTTACACAGGACGACGCTGCTGTCCGTCTTCTGAATGTTCCTTAGTAACTACGACATCTACGGAAAGACAGGGAGAATAGTCCATCCATCCATCAGCCTTTCGAGGTCCACTGCTGGACGTAGGCCTCCCCTAAACGGCGCCACTCCAACCGGTCCTGTGCCTT
>DWLI01001488.1:0-15416 GCA_018249915.1 Cecropterus dorantes dorantes | reverse complement strand
TGTCGCAAAAATTTTAGGACATGCTTCAAGATCTAATAATTAACCTTCCAAAAGATCATTTGAAACATATGAAGGTGTACGCAAGTCGATACCTTCACAGCTCTAAAGATCCCGATAGAGTTGTAATGCTAATATCGCCGGAATTACAATTTGGTAAGATAGAAAGATGAATTAATCTCTCAAAATAGGTACCTGCTCTTTGAGTCCGAAATGTATCAAAATCATGTTAAGCCATTTTCATGATTCAGCGCATAATCATATTAGCAGGTAGATTTTTATTTTATTACCATTAAAATGTATATTTCAATAAAGGGTAATTTATTTCAAAACGTAATATAATTTGAGATTCCATGATTGTTGTAGAACTTCCGTAAATGATGATGTCACCACCATCTTACTATCTTAATTTCACAGTTCCAGATTTTTTAAGAATAAATAATAAAACTTTTAAAATGATTTATACAGATGTTAAAAGGTTGGTGAAAGATCTGATAAAAGATATCGGCGCTTTCGTCATAACGCGCCGATACGTGATGGATCGTTACGAACGGGTGAGTTTCGTCAGCAAATTGATATTGCACTGCTGTAGTACGTGCTATCGCGTTTATTACCATTGCAGTGAGTCAGAGATATCAATGGATATTTGTTAATAAAGAGATGAGCTAGATCAACGGGTTGATCGCTTCGTAAAATTTCCGGACAGTTAAAATAAATGTCCTGATATTTACAGTTAGTATGGAGTATTTCATTTTGTTAATAATGTTATTAATTTTAAAATCCGGTCACGTCCTTAGATATTTTAAGTCACATAAGTAGAGCGATGCCGGTGATACCTAGTCACGAACTAATAATAACATAGGATACTTTTATTAAAAAAAAAAAATTTTGGCAGACATGATTCTTTGTTAAAAAAATTGAAAATGCGAGCGAATCCGATGGTAAAAGCTAGTATGTAAATAAATACATTCTAGTATGCATGACTAAATCAACGCGCCGTACGTTGCTGTAATCATAGGACTATTTCTTGTTTGCTCAAACCAATCATTGCTTATGTTTTTGCCAATAACTCGCAATGTACACTCCACGTTTTAGTTTTTGTTTTTGGGCATACCTTGCATTGTACCCACTTTAAAACGGTAGGCGAAAACATGAACAATGATTGTTTTAGGAAACATAATCTTGTACTAGGGACACTGGTCTGAAATATAAGCCTATAAGTACAATATAATTTAGGTAGACGCTTGGGCATCAGACCAAATTGATACAGTGATATTTTTTCCAAAGCACGATGACTACGTACCTGGATGCATCACCCCAGCTCTCATGTCGGAGGTCACTAAGATGTTGACTTTGAAAGAACCCGTCCCGCAAGCAGGGTGGCTTATGTTTGGTAATGTGTTTGACATTTTGCATAGTGCGAGTGAAAGAGATAGAACCCAAAAACTCGACAAATCTAGCTAAATACTTAAAACTCCTAATAATGTATTCGATCTACTAGTGTTAAAAGCAACGATTTGTTTAGGTCTGAAAGGTGTTGTAAGGGAAACGTACTTATTCGAGCCATTCCGACTTAGTCCTCAGGAGTAGCAACGTATCTGTGGCCAACGTCAGGTAAGACTCTTAAGACCAGAGTCTTATCTGGGGTTGATTACAATTCCATAGACGGCAGGACCCACTTACTATCAAACGTAGGTACCCACTGCATGCTAGTTCGCTACTTCATTATAAAAAACACCTCGTAATATAAACACTATTTTTTTATTTACAAAACGAAATATCTTAATTTAAGTCATTTATTTTCACCTTGCAATACCCACTTGTTTAATTATCGGTAGTGTTTATTTAATTGCGCTAACCTAGCCGTTTAATTTAGAATATCTAGTATTTAATTAGTAGTCATATTTTACGGTACGGTAGTTAGATACGCTGATATACGTACCAATATAAGTATTATAATATATTATAAATATTACATATGATGAAACAGTAAGTATTTATTGTTTTTCGGTTATTTTCCTATACATTTGTTTTATTTATGTGAATCATATAAATTGTGATATTTAACATAATAAACGCACCTAAAGTGGGTACTTATTGGACATTATTTATGCTTTCAATAGGTTCGTACAATTGTATTGCTAATCATTAGGTATGTGGTTCGTGATCTCCAACTGCTGAATAATTGATAATGCGCATGAATAGAAATATTCGTTTGTAGGTAGGTAAACATACCTACTTTCCTAATAATTCTGACAAAATAAAATAAGGTAAAGAGAATGTCTCATTTAATTATGACACATTATGATAATTATGACGCAATATCACGTACATATTTATAAAATTAACGTTTCATTATTGATTCAACTGCAAAGCAGTTCAATATACGAGTATTATGTTTACGATGGAAAAGTAAATAAGTAAGGTATTTATTAAGTACTTATTCTATTAAAAAAAGTACCAACTGATATTTACACTAGAGCAGGTATAGGCAACAATTTCATAGCTACGGGGCAAATGTTAGGATTTTACGATTAAACTATTTTTATAACATCAATTGTATTCAAACGATATAATGTAAGAAAAATAAAGAAATTTTATATCAAGCCTGAACTTAAGAAACAAGCACGAACTTGGAATAATATTTCTTAATAAAATGTATCGCCTAACATAACGACTAACATTTTGCTAAATTTTTTTAGTATATCGATCTGTTTAAAATTTATTGTTTTTTTTTTTTTTTTAACGAAGTACCAAGTTCTCTTGGCTTCTCTCGCGACACACACAGTTGTAAAAACGCTTCTCTATAGTATTACACAAATATCATCAAGAAGACTACATCTATCAATATCGACCAGACCACCCTTGTACGGTGCGAGAGGCTCGTTGCTTGCTGCAAGACGGCGTGCTGCCGACGGTGACGCTGGTCCTGATGCCGCCCCCGCCCCCCGCGCCGCCTGCCCTAGATCCCCGCACGCCCCCACGCTCCTTCTTCGACCAGGACTTCGAGGGTCTCAAGTTTGCTTATAAGTCTACGCTTAAGGTATTCAAATATATGGAGCAATTTCAGTTATTTGAACTCTTAAAGGAAGAACTTATTTTATGAAGCCGAAATTGGTCTTTAAGATTCTAATTTGGTCTTTTAGTTTATGAAGCATACAGTGACTCAACATGCGATTTATTCACAGATAATTATTTTAATAAGTTTAATATTGCGCCAGGTGCCAAATTCATGTCCCTGTAGTTCTGAGACTAGAATAGGGCTGCGGCATCTCTTGCCTTTCGTAAGAGGCGAATAAAAAGGGGCTTCCGAAGTTGCGGGTGGCAAGAGTTGGGAGTTCAAGCCGTCCAGCCAAAGACCCTGGGAGTTGGGAGCTGGAGAGAGTCCCAAAGGAGCATCGCGATCGATGGACTCCGGTTATATTCCGTTGGAGATCCCGGAGTCCTCCACCAGGACGGTTTTATCTCGGTAAAATCCTACATAACCCGGCGATGCTTCCACGGTGTCGTGTACCTTTCAAAGGTTTCCCCATCGTGACAAAAAAAGTGCCAAATTCAAACTGAATGCTGAAATACGTACCAGATTTCAATGCTGAAATACCTAAATGAATAAAATCTTACCGACATAGCTTTCCTAATAATTATTCGACCGTGTAGGATTTCTAGGGGAGCCGAATATTTTACAATTAATTATTACGTAATGTATAGGAGGTGTATATCGATCGCGACGATTTGTCTGATTCGGAAAAGATCGCCACGAAATGCTTCAACGCGATCCAGGCGTGCTCGTCGGGGGCGCAGGGCCCCGGGCAGGGCGTCCACGCGAGCGGCGCGCCCGGCGTGTACCGCGTGCTGCTGCTCGGGGCCAAGGGCTCCGGCCGCCGCACGCAAGCCATCACACTTGCTAAACACTTTGGATTGGTTTGCTGTATTACGAAAATACTATATCATGAAATAATTAATTGTATAGGCCAAAATCTTTGCTTACCTACAGTATTTAAATAATAGTGAAGAAGTAAGTTTCTACTGTACCTTATAGCGCGTTATATTTTTTTTCAAAATGTGTGAATGCATAGATATTTGAAGATTCATAATTGCACTCCGGAAACCGCGACCACACGCGTTTCTGTCTAATAAAGCAGTATGAAGCGCTGTTTTGTTCTAATCTGAAAGGTGTCATAAGAAACACATATTTACTTATTCGAAACATGTATTGTGTGACGGCATGTGTGGGGCCAATTGTAGATGAGACTCTAATTTATCTGGGATTGATTATTATAGATGGATAGCAGTGGCTATCAGTTGCTATTTGTCACTTCAATATGAAATGGGTGGAATGATGGTGGAATGATGAAGATGAAAGAAATGGTGGTTAAATTAACATAATACTTTTAATTAGTCGTTGGAACATGATTTTTTATTTGTTATCTAGTACATTTCGACGAACTATGTAAAGAAGCAAAGGAAAGAGACGATGACGTTGCTGAGAGACTGAACAAGTACGGACTGAGTGTTCAGCTTAAGGCTGAGATAGTCCGAAGGAGACTCGCAAAGAAGGTACAAAGCGTACACTACATACTTACCTTACTGGCTACGCCATGTCCCTGCACATTCTGCAAGAAGACACTACCTAGTTGCTGTGGTTGCGGTGACTCATAAAATAAAATTAAGTTATAAAATATATAAGTTTATTTAAATATTAGCTGTAGGCTGTAGGATCAACCCGGCATGCGTAATTAATGCCACGTAAAGTAAGTATAAAGAAAGAAAAATTAAAACTAATAAGACGTCTGTATTTTCTTATTGTTATTTGTTTTTCAATAACAATTTCTCAACATCAATCAACATAACAAGGACGATTTATTTATACAACAGTACGTATTTATCTGTATATTGATAGGTATTGTGGACATTCTACCAAAGTCTCATCACAATCTGACCAGTAGTTTCGGGACGCATAGGACAAACATTGATTTTTATTTATATGGATAAAATAATAATAAATTCGATTCAATTTATAATTCATAATAAGTAATTAACTTGAAAAATGTACTTTTAACATGAAATCTTTATATTGTACAACCTTAAATAAATAGTTATAATTTGAAGGATTGCATCGACAATGGCTGGGTACTCACTGGATATCCCGTTGCGGGCATTGATTTTGAACGTCTAGACACCATGCCCACTCCGCCAAACCGGTAATACATTTTGATTTGCTCATATATTACGTATGTACCTACTACTATCATAATTATACAATACTGATATACTAATCTGCATTTCATAACTATGCTAGCTGTAGGTTGTAGTTGATCAAATTCAGAAATCGCGTGACAAACTTGTATCAATTGATTTATTTAATACTCGTTTATAAAACTTACAAAAATGTCGTTATTGCTAAATTTATTTCAAGTCAATGGTGTAATCTGAATGTAGATCAATCAACTAAGTACTGTAAAGTTCTGTAAGCATAATTTTATACTAACTTTCACTTTCAATGCTCTCTGATCTCGTTCTGATTTACGAGGTGTCTAACTTTCATTGTGAAAGTTAACGGCATTTCGTTATTATCTTATTGGTTAGGTACTTAAATTCAAGTTCAATTTATTTACCGCTTAGAGGTAGGTAGCTCTTATTGTTTTAATTTATTTGTTATATAACAATCGATCAATCGAACAATCGATCATATGATCGAGGAGAAATAATAAAATATCATAATAATTAACCTTGTCTTATAAAGGTAATGCCCAATGAGACAGTTTTCAAATGTATTACCATAAATAGGTAAATTCTATTAATATTTATACTAGAGATGTATTAGAATCAATTCAATCAAATACATAGCTACCCTCAATAAATATTGAACACGAGTCGGCGACAGTGCGGTTTGAATATATTTAATTTACTAACATCCAATTTCTTCTGACTAGTACTACTAATGACTTATTTAACGTGTCAACCGTTTACACCCTTAAGACACGAGTTTAATTAGCTCACATTTAATTAATTGGTTCTACAAGGCGTTTACCTACTAGCCCATTAAAATATCGTTCATGTCAATAATACTTTCTATAAAAAACAGAATTATATTCCTAAACGTCGATTGGAAGACGTGTAAAGAGCGGGTAATTGGTCGCGGCATAGACTGGTGTACCGGCCGCGAGGCAGCTCTCGGCTCTGGGCCCCGCGTCCTACCGCACCCTGCCAACAACGAACGTCTTGATGCTGAGGTGAGCATGACGTGTCTGTCTTGACAACAATCAATGTGATCTTTACAGGAAATTGTAGATACTATATCCATTTACCATAGGATGTCGTCCTTCAAGCCTAAACACCGCAACGTAAACCAGTAGTTGATTAAGGTCGGGGGAGGGGGATCCATCGCGGTGCTCTGGTCATCTAGGGAGCCGCCACATGATACAGTACCAAACGAAGTCTAACCTTTCGTGTGTCATCTCTTAGCCTAGGGACCTCATTCGTCTTTACCGCCCTGGGTTTTATTAAGCGTCGCCACCTCTACAATTGACCGCAGTTACCTACTTTAAATGTAAGTTCGTATACTAAAAGCAAATGAGTACAATCGTGTTGCAAATCATATATTATAAGTTATATTGCTCGGAGAACACGAATAGGACCTACGTCATTCCGCACGGTTACGAATGTCGTGCGATGATTGATGCAACGCGATGCGATACTGCGTATATACTTCCAAGTAGCTTTACTCGAAGTTCTATACTTAATAGTATAGAATTTGCCAGTTATTCAATGCAATTTAATGCTTGAATACATATTTAAGTGCAGGACTTCGAGGAAGCAAGGGTAAATGACTTATATAAAAGGTGAGAAGATGCTTGAGGTAAGACTGTAAATTCTTTAATGGTCTGAAGGGTGTGGAAAGGGAGACAAATTTATCCGAAATTTTCCAACTTATTCCTCAGGCGTAGCAAGGCATCTGTGACCAAGCCCATGAAAGACTTAGGATCTGAGGTTAAAAACAGATGTCCAAGGGCTGCCGCCTTGTGGCTAGTAACCACCAGGCGGACTACACGCTCGCTTGATACTTCTATATTATAAAAAGAAATAATGTAGGACACCGAAAGACTGTAATTAGATACATGGGTCCGTTAGAAACCGGAGGTACCCAAAAAAAAAAACTTTTTTAACCTACTAACATAATACTTTCGGTTACGGGCTTCGCTTACAGTTGTGTTACACTTAATATAATTATCACGTATGTGACAATGAGACCGGAACGGAGTAAATGTATTCACGACTACAAGTTCATGGACAATATTATTTGTCAAGTAGTACATAACTACATGATCTCTGATGACGTATTTGATTTATATTCTTCCTTAATTTTCTTAGCTTTCAATACCTATGTTGTTCTGATTTGTCCTCTTTCGACGAATGGGAATAATTTTTACCCACGTAACGACATAGCGAACGAATATTTAAGTATATGTAATTTGTGTATTTAGAAATTCATATAAACCCATCCCGCATACTACAATTCATTTAATGATTTTATTTATAACATTGCAGTTGGATTACTTTTTCTCGGAAGCTCTGGCGGAACTTCGTGCGGCCGCCGGTATAACAGCCGTAGAAATTGATGCACAATTACCCCTGGGTACCTAACATCTACATGTTCTGTTCCTAAACCACATTTCAATTACAGACATGATAGCAACGTATCATAAATACTTTTTCCCCGTTACATCTTATAGCGTACGCTGTTAGCCGGTGATGTATGTGCCATTTCAGCATATATCACAGATCATCTGTAGACGGCTAATAAATTTGTATCGGGCTGTCAGTGCTTTCCTCCCGTATGATGGCAGGAATCGCGGAGATGTCAAAATAATCCATATGATTCGCTAAATCATTATGAGCCTTTTTAGTTTAGTTAGAAGTTAGTTTACATTAGTTGCATTTCATAGTTTTTTAATCATGGAATATTATAATCCTCATCGTCGAATTCTCATAACTAGATAATGGATATTCGCTTTCAGCGAAATAAGTGTACCAATGTGTACCAGTGGACCAATTTTATTTTGCAGACCAAGTTCAAGTAAAAGTGCAAGCTGCTGTGATGGCCGCACCAACTTTTAATATTGAATATTGTTTCCAGCTCCGCAATGTCCGCGGAGATTGAATTTATTTTTCATTTATTTTGATTGCAAAAATAAAAATACAGTTTTCTTCATAGAAAAATCTTTTATTTGTGTACTCCTCCGTACTTAAATTGAAAATTATTTACGTAATTATAATAATTATGTAGTAATTTCATCGATTACTACATAATTATCCAAATAATTAACTAATTACAGCTAACAATTCAGCAGTCTCAAAAACAATTACATACAATAAAGAACACTTGAGGTAGTCTCCGAGTGGGCCGAGACTAACAAATAATCGAGGTCTCGAGATTGACTCGAAGAAGGCTGAACATCTAGCAAACACCTCTCTCACACTCCACACTATTGTTTCCATTTAAAAATAAACAAATGCATCATTTTACACAGTCATACTTTTACAGATCATTTACACGCATGCGCGACGACAACTTGTGAGTGACTTGTCTTATGACAGGGCCAGCCGTGTCAATGCCGCCACACACCCCATACACACACGACACCAATAAATTATGCACTACACGAGCTAAACACTTTTTTCGTGCTTCCTTACAGGTTACAAACAATGCGAGTGACATGACTTTGTGTGTAATCTGTAGAGATCATTTGTGGACCACAATTGGCTACATTCACACATTTTTACAGTCTATTGGCTTATAACTCGTCCTTGAAGTCTTCGTCTTCGCCTCCCGCGCCGGGCGGGGGAACGCCACCCTGACCTTGGTATAGTTTGGCAATGATGGGCTGCACAACATCTTCTAATGTCTTCTTCTGTTTCTTGTAGTCTTCCGAGTCTGCATCCTGGTTGTCTTCTAGCCATTTAATAGCAGCATCGATGGCTTCCTCCATCTTTGACTTTTCATCGTCACTGACCTGCAGACAAAGGATAAATACAATTAAAAAACTGAAAATAAAATGCAGTTCCTGTAATTCATATATACAAAGTATGTCATTATAATTATATTGGTAAGTAATAGTAAATACCAACCTTAGCACCAAGCTTCTCCTTATCCTGGAGCTGATTCTTAATTGAGTAAGCGTAGCTCTCAAGCTCATTTCTGGACTCTACTCTCTCCTTTAGTTTCTTGTCGTCATCAGCGAACTTCTCTGCATCCTTGATCATCCTTTCGATGTCTTCTGGGGTCAGCCTGTTCTGGTCATTGGTGATTACAATCTTTTCCCTGTTGCCTGTTCCCTTGTCCTCTGCAGATACTTGAAGGATACCATTGGCGTCAATTTCGAATGTGACTTCAATTTGTGGGATACCTCTGGGCGCGGGTGGGATGCCAGTTAAATCGAACTTTCCGAGCAAGTGGTTGTCCTTGGTCATGGGACGTTCACCCTCGTAAACCTGGATGGTGACAGTGTGTTGGTTATCGCTGGCAGTAGAGAAGATTTGACTCTTCTTTGTGGGGATAACAGTGTTACGGGGGATCAGCTTGGTCATTACTCCACCAACAGTCTCAATACCCATGGTAAGAGGGTTGACATCAAGAAGCACGATAGCATCAGTGTCCTGTTCGCCGCTCAGTACTCCAGCCTGTACAGCTGCACCATAAGCAACGGCCTCATCAGGGTTGATGCCTCGTGATGGCTCCTTGCCGTTGAAGAATTCCTTGACCAATTGCTGCACCTTGGGGATACGTGTGGACCCACCAACCAGTACGATTTCGTCAACATCCTTCTTGTTCATGTCAGCGTCTTCCAATACCTTCTGCACAGGCTTAAGGGTAGATCTAAACAGGTCCATGTTCAACTCTTCAAACTTAGCCCTGGTAAGAGTTTCCGAGAAGTCTTCACCTTCGAAGAAGGATTCAATTTCAATCTTGACTTGGTGGCTGGAAGACAGAGCTCTCTTCGCCTTTTCGACTTCACGACGCAGCTTCTGGACGGCACGGTTGTCTTTCCTGATGTCCTTGCCCTTCTTCTTCTTGTACAGTTTGATGAAGTGTTCCATGACCCTCTGGTCGAAGTCCTCACCACCCAAGTGAGTGTCACCGTTGGTTGCTACTACTTCGAAGACGCCGTTGTCGATGGTGAGGAGCGACACATCAAAAGTACCACCACCCAAGTCAAATACGAGCACGTTCTTTTCGCCTTCTTTTTTGTCGAGACCGTAAGCGATAGCAGCGGCAGTAGGCTCGTTAATGATTCTCATAACGTTAAGACCGGCGATCACACCAGCATCCTTAGTGGCTTGACGCTGAGCGTCGTTGAAGTACGCGGGCACAGTGACGACAGCGTGGGTGACTTTCTTTCCGAGGTAAGCCTCAGCGGTTTCCTTCATCTTGGTGAGTACCATGGCCGAAATTTCTTCAGGAGCGAAGATCTTGTCACCCTGAGCAGTCTTTACAGAGACATGAGGTTTGCTGTTCTTTTCAACAACCTTGAATGGGAAGAATTTGACATCATGTTGGACAGTGGAGTCCGTCCATTCACGACCAATGAGACGTTTGGCATCAAACACTGTATTTTCAGGGTTGGTAGTCAGCTGGTTCTTGGCGGCGTCACCGATAAGACGCTCACCCTCAGCAGTGAAGGCGACATATGATGGGGTGATACGGTTACCCTGGTCGTTAGCAATGATTTCCACTCGTCCATTCTTGTAAACACCAACACTGTAGACAAAAATAAATTAATCATTAATACACACTATGTTTAAAATGATTTACACTAAAAGTTGAAAAATTGTTTACTGGTATCTTAAAAAAAATAATTCATTATTAAAAATTGTTTTCTTTCCTCTACAAAATTTAATAAAGATCTTTCCTTCTAGATAACTATTTTAAAACAGTCAAAACATGTTATTTTTGTTCTTCTTTACTAGTGTGAGACAGTAAATAGCATTTAAATAAGAAAAAAACTCGCTTAAAAATATTTAGAAAGTTCTAAATATAGATACATACTCTTTTTACAATACATTGGTTAAATTTGCAGTGCTAGTAGTCTCAATCTCAATAGAAAAAGTATAATAGATCTTATCAATTTTTCTTTTCATCAAATTAACACTCAATTTAATTTAACATCATACTTTATTTCCCAATCCTGGACAATAGCTTTTTCTTAATATATATTAATATTATATCCCCGAAATATATTACTAAAATATATTTACTGAATAACATTTTTACTAATAGTTTATTTTATAACTGGTTATACTGGTTAGAAGTTTGAACTTATATGAAGTTTTTAAACCATATTTTCGATTTTTCTGTTAGATTCCGAATTAATTTTTGTAAGATATCTATATAGATTTGACTTAAAAAAAATCACTAAAAATTAAAATAAACTCTAGAATGTGGATATTCTTACCATGAGTAGGTGGTACCCAAGTCGATACCGATGACGGTGCCGATGTCCTTGTCTTTCTCCTTCTTGTCCTCGGCCAGCACGGCCGCGACCACGCACATAAGCGCCAGTAAACTCCACCTCATTTTGGACAACTCTTGGCACACTTTAAACTGAAATAATGAACATAATCTATAAATTATATTGCTCTAAGGAAACAGAAAAAGAGAATTTGCGAGTATGTGATAATTTTGCGGTTAGGTGAATAAGCCTATCATTTCTTGATTATTAATGAAATTGGTTGTAATGGCATTAATTAACAATTATTTTTTTCAAACTTCAACTAACCAAACGATAATCGCATTTACTTTTTACGATTTACTTACAATCGTAAGTAGTAGTAGCTTATGAAAGTTTAAAGTATTAAAATCCCCAAAATACATTATTCCGTTAGAACAATAAAAATATCCAGTTTACCAAGTAAGTAAACCGCTTATGCTCTAATTACAATGTAATCCAGGGAAACATCTCGTCGGTTCAATGAAACTTACGCCAAGGACACGTAATCTCAGAATCGTGACACGTCATTGAATACGCCGGCGTCATGTGAAAGTAGGATCAAAATGAACCCAAAATATGTCGCTCTTTGAAATGGAAAGTTTAGGCAGTAACGGGATAGCTAAGCGGAATGCTAACGGAACACCGACCGAACAGATGGGGGGCGCCGCGCCGGCCCACAAACCATCAGCATCGAGAAGTTTCGCTGACGTACCCAACCCAAAACCTATTTTATGATATTAAATTATTATTTTTGTACCTAAAGTTCTAGAAAATTGTAATAGATGTGTATGGCACTAAAATAGCTACGATCAGTAGGAAAAATCGAATCGTTATAAATATAGTTGAAAGGTTATGAACCTTTCGGTATTAGAAACATGAATTAATTCATATATTAATTAATAAATGCAATTATAATACTTACAAAATAATCTGCTCTTGTTAAAATTACAGACGAATTGGTATAAAACAATACACAGCCACGTTTAACACTTCTAATGGGACACTTGAATAGCTAGTAAAATGAACACTATGATCTTGCGCTTTCTGTTTCTTGAGAAGAACTGAAGTTCGACGCGGGGCCGACACTATTATTTAGCGCTAGTGTTGATCGTGGGCTTATTTCATTGGCTCGCGTATCAGTGACGTTTTCTATACTCGCATACCATTGGGCCAGGTGTACATATTTGGCGTATTCTCATTGGCACACGTTTATAAGTGGCAGAGTCACAGCACGAAATTACACGAAGGTTTGGCGTGAATTTCAAAATATTGTAACAGTAACTGACGCAATATTTGTGTAGAAATTACTGGAATGGTTTTTCTAGAAACTGATATTTTAATTTCTTGTCAATGGCCAACTATGAGTTATTTTGCCTTCCTCTGCTTACAATATAATTTTACTACTGATAGCTTCTTACTGACACGTATAAAATTGATTTCTGATTCCATACTCAGATTAGGTAGAGATTCAGTTTAATGTCTTAGTAAAAATAAAAGTAATATGTATCATAGAAACAATTTGAAATTTACTTTATATTTATACGAATATTGAATTACAAGAATTTTCCCTTTATATTTTTATTTTTCTGCGACCACTCTCACAGAAAAATAAGTGTTGATATGAAAGGATCGTAAAGCAACGATTTAGTATGGTAGGTTATACGGCTTAGGTAAATCTTCCCAACGAATGAATAAAATTTTGCTTACGATCTTGCCTATCACGGGAACTGCAAGACAAAGCAAAATTCAGATATTCCTGCTCATTCCACTTGTGAACAATTAGGAAATCAAACCTGTAAAACCATAATTTATGTCAACACTTTTTACTAACCGAAGTAAAAAAGAATCGTAATTATGCAACTATTATTTTTGTAATGAAACGTTAATTAAGACGTTAAATAATAACACATTGTTTTATTGAAAATTCTTTATTGTCATTATCCATTACAAAATTGTATGTCCAACAACCACAAAAGATATTTATATAATTGTAATAATAAATAATTCACCTGATGTTAAGTGCTTATTGCAGACAATAAACATCTGTTGCCAACATAATTTTTATGTGCGATGTTGTTGGTACTGTAGTCACATTACAAAGATATTCAACAATTTAAATACAAATAGGTGTTTTAGGAACAATTTTATTATAAGTCTTATTATAAGGTTTACAACAGATTCTGTACTTGTAAATCTCAAAAATTGAGCAATTAACATACAACATAGTTAAACACAATTAAATATTATAAAATTAAAATACAAATTAAACATAATAAAATGGAATCCAACCCACAGTCACCACATATATTATACAAAAATTTAATTGAAGTATATACAGACATTTACATTTTTTTTATTATACTTAAAATTAATGGCGCAAAATAAGTAATTATACAATCAGCACCTGAAACAAATAAACGTATAATTTAGTTACTGGTCATTTAGTTTCACAGCGTTAAAAAATCATTTATAGAACTTCTTTACGATGTTCTCCTTTATCGATCTAGCGATTAATTATCACTTGCTCTAGCAAGTGATAATTGATTTCCAATACGCACATAAATTTTGAAAATCAAAGGTGGTTTCCCAATCTAAAACGCCCCGATTGAGTGGCGGACTTTCTACCAGTGCCCATTTAGGAAGTCACAGACAAGTTTTGCTCATTCTATCGATCAAAATCGACCCTAACCAGTCATCCACTCTTTGGGAGACATCAGTTCTCTGGTTCCTAAAAAGCCCCTAAAGAAGCAGTTTAATCGCAAGTCAATATACTTCCTATAAACGAAGTATTTTAAAAATATTATTTATGTAAGTGTTAAAAACACATTCTTAATCATTATTCAACTAACCAGCCCTCCTCATACATGTTAAGGTTTCCATGAGAATCGTCTCCACTTCATTGCTGTCACCACACTTTGAGATCATTGCGTACTCGCCAGAAACCTGTTAAAATAAACACATAATAAACTTTTTGCTTATTTAATAAACACTGTTAGTAATGTTACTATACTGAAAATAGTCATATCTTTATATCTATTTATTATTATATTGTATGTATGTACAAACTTTTATATTTTGTACTTGTATAGGTATATTTTAATAATATATATGTACGTTCGTATAATATATATATTTCTTTATATTTTTTTCTTAACCTCATTGTTGTGTTTCTGACTACTTGAAGTTTGGCTGACAGAGAATGCTCATAGCAGATAAAATCTTTTGAACAAATTCGATTATTTCTCAGATTCGATTCAATTCGAATTCGAAATAACAAATGAGGAAAATATATTTTAATACTTAAATAATGTGCAAATTATATTTTGATAGATAAAATGTCATAAAATACCTGATAAATAAACAATGGATGGTTGGGGAACTGGTCCTTGGTCTGTCTAACTATGTCAAGGTAGGGAAGGCCCGGTTTCACCATCAGGAAATCTGCACCCTCGGCCACATCCCTAGCCTGTAAGAAAAGAAAATTTAGGTACATTTTTGTAATTAAATCAGTGTTAACAATAATACAATCATAAATACCAGACAACTTCTTCTTTCTAGTAAAATTACTTAGCAAGCTACATATATGTTGTTGGTGCTCCCTCATTAAGGTAGGACTCGTCGCTGTTGGAGTCCTACAACAAGAACTAATAAGTACAACAAATTAATATTTGCTTATTAATTTTAATATCTGAAATCAAACAGATTAGAGAGTTTAGGTGCGAACGGTACTAGGACGAGAGCGGGGCGTGAGGCAGGACCGGGAAGGGAAACCGCATCCCTCTCGTTCGTCTAATTAGCTTGGTCGAGTAGTATATGTCATGTAAGGTTGTGTTTTGCATGCCTCGATGGGTAGAATATAGAGCGACCACAATCTCTAATATTATAAATGTAAGATCTTTGTACCTATTTTCATGCAAATAAATGATTGTT
>DWLI01001487.1:0-15417 GCA_018249915.1 Cecropterus dorantes dorantes | reverse complement strand
CACAAGAATTATTAAGTACCTACTTAAGAAACTCGTAGCTTAACACTTGAACGTTTACTTTTGCTTACATTAATTAAAATGTAGAGAAAATAATTGAACTTTGTACATTTATATCGTCACACAAGGGTTGACTCCCTTTGTATTTAAGATTGCTTAAACTCAAAACGACGAATACAGACCCGAAAAAGAATTTAGATGTTTCATCTTCTCTTAAATTTATGTGTCCTAGTTCATTCCCTGATTCAGTGACTTTCTATGTAACAGTTTATTAAAAATTATATTTCTATATTAGTATATTCAATTATACTTTCTCTGACTATGAAAATACTCGTATATACAATTATTCATCTTAGAAAACTTTCCCAAATTATCACAGTAAAAGAAGAACCAGTAGTTCCTGAGATTAGCCCGTTCAACCAAAAAAACTCTACTGCTTTATTATATTAGTATAGATGGTAAACGGACAACTGATGCCACATATACATATTATAATAATGAGACTAAAATATTTGGATCTGTAATCTGTCTAAGCTGAGGCTTAAACTACACAAGTTTCAAAGCATGAATGTTAGATTTAGATATAGTTTTTTATGTTTCTCTGAGGGGAAAGCTATTCTATACGTAGATTTGATGTTGTATCTTAGGACCGTAACTCGTTACGGTTCAATGACAAAAATCTTCACAACTATATAGTTATTGAAACTCTTATTCACTTGTCACTGGCGTTTGTAAATATCATAGCATAGGACATACTCGAAAAAAGCAAAGTTCTGACATTTCTCTGTAATGACGTATGATCAAAGAAGAACGCAACTGCGTAACATCTTACAAGGAGAGTTTTAGCAATACTTTAGAACTATGGTGGCACGACAAGCTCCTATAGGCTTGGGTGGTAGCAATTACAGCCTGCCTCTTGTTAGAGAAAATTATTTCAAGCAGGGTTCTTTGTCTTGTGGCCGGCGCGTAATGCCTGTTATTTACGTTGTAATGTGTTTAGCGTAGACCGCTTCCAGTTTTAGTTTAGGCTTTCATTAAAGTTTATATCAAAACTATACCTACTTTTAATTAATATAAAATTGTTAGTACAGATTTTATGTCTGCAACTTAGGCTTACTGGGGTTTGCCACGAATGCTTTGCTACCCCTGAGGACTAAGTTGGAACACTTGGGATAATTATATTTTCCTTACCACATTCTACGATCCAGAATACAACAGCGTTGAAAACTGCTATCATAAGAAAGAAATACGCGGATGGTACCTCTGGAGTCGAATTAAATTGAATATGCATTGAAAGTGGTAGAAATCGAAAGTTCTACCACTTTAAATGCATATTATAATAATTAGTAGAAACATTTTAGATGGATTTTCGAACAAACAACGCAAATATTAAATGTTTCCTTGCCATAAATTTAGTCCATAGATCTGATTGATTGCAAATAAATGGATCAATTTTGTGAGTTAGGGCGCAGTCCCGTTGAAGAGCTATCAACTATTAGGTAGCCAGCAACCATTTCGCACTTTAAGACAAGTTAATAGATCTGAAAGGTTAGACAGAAATGTTAATACATTAGTTTTAAGTTCTAGGGCCATATTATTGTCTACAAAAATTCTAGCTCGGCTAAGCGATAACTACTAGTTAATAGCTAGAGAGCGACTTTGCGCTCTGGTCAAGTGTTGTGCCCACTAATAGTTTATTAGTCAACTATCTAAAAGTTAATAGCTACCTATCGAATAGTAAATTGTTCGGAATGGGACCGCGCTCTAATTACACAATTAACAAGATTAACTGTCAAGACAATCGAAAATACATTAGAGACAACACGAGTTTTTCGATGTCTCATGAAAAGTACTCCTACAACTATATAAGTATCTTTCATAAGAAAACATAGTTAATTTCTAAAAAATAATAAAATTCCATTAAAATATGTACCTAGTCGGGAGATAAAGCAGGATCAGATTTCCGCTAGAATAATGACGATAGCAACGGTGCCGGAGGCAAGAAATTGCTTCAGCCGTTTCTAAAATTATATCTCAACAAATAGTGATAAAATTGTATAAACGTACTTTTTCAGTCTGACATTCAAACCTCGGACCCCTGATTTACAAAATAAATCAATATAAATCAAATGGTGATACTTTAATTCAGGTTTGCTAGTTTATAGACTGGATATTTATGTGTATTCTCTGGCTTTATGTCTTCGTAACATCAAGTAACCATAAATGCAAGCAAGCTTTGGCATCAATTTTGAGGTGTCGTAGTGGTTTCCAAACTAATGGTAGCAATTTGTATGCAGTAAGCGCCGACACCGACGCCGCGGGCACCGCGTGATAAGGCCTTACATTTGGGCTAAAGTTTAGTGGCCAGTACCTACTCCTGCATAACGACATAGCGCAACCTAAGCTGAAATGGCAAGATCATTGCGATAAGGGTAACTTTTATGAGCGAAACGACCTATTTCACAGTTACTTTATGTTACCAAAAAATATAAATTTATCAAGGTGTTATTTTTAGATTCTTTTGCGTCATTTATTGTGATTTGCTTAGGAACAACATAGGTAATTTATTTCCGTAGTTCCACCAGTTACGTTGTAAGAGTCGAGTTCGGGCCTATTAATGATAATAGCATTTAACACATCCGATAAAAATTAAAACTGTCCATTTCTCGGAAACATCGCGGTTGTTGTGAGATAAAATAATAATTACATACACAAAATACGCATAATTCCATTATTTTGAATGATGTGACGTTTTTAAATACAGTTAGAAACATATATGTGTTTTAATGACCGATAACTAACAAGTCAGACTGAAGTTAGACATTATCAAGAAATGTTGGTAATTTGTATTAAACAGCGTATAGTATTTGACGTGTATCATATCGTTATCGCTGTTCATTGGACGTTTGAGCATCGCTCATTAGAGGCATCTGTTCAGTGTCAAGCTTTAATTCATTACAATCGATAGCGGTAGTAATGGCCTTCGATATGATTAAGGTGCTGTTAGCGTAGCGAGCGGCGCGGCGAGCAACGCGATTACAGCAAGGACCACATCACGACTTTATATTACTATTGTACTTATAACAATATGGATGTTGAGATTATTTTATTAGTACCTGTGCTCCGTGGTTTCAGATAAATACAAACAAACAAAACATAGCCTGTTGTTTCATTTCTTCCTCAATAAATGGACTATTCAATACAAATATAAATTCTCAATTCGATTCGAGTAGTTCCTGAGATTAGCAACCAAAAAAACAAACTCTTCAGCTTTATAATATTAATTAATATTATTAATTATTAAAATAGTTAACGTCAAATAAAAAGTATAGATACAGATTCTTCGGAGTGTAAGAAATATATTTATAGGAAGTTGTATGCAAAGTGATAGTAGATTGCTATGAAATAAACGCTTCTAAAATTTGAATACAAATTAGAATCCTTCAACTAATAACTTTCGTAGTTCACTGCTGGACTTAAAGCTCCCCTTACCTGAATCACTCAGACCGTTCTGAGCCGTCTTAGTCCAGCAGCTATCAGCAATTTTCTTAAGGTCATTAGTTCATCTGGTGCCTACCATTTTGATTTGTCTCTTTAGTCTCTTAACCAGAATAGAGTTATGGTACCTTCTGCCTTTTTACGAGATGATTCAGGGGGTAATTAAGGTGTGGCGGGTTTTAGTAGGTAAAACTGGTACAGAATCTTTTGAAGGTTTCATTTTATCGACAACAAGATATATGTAAATATCCCATGCTTTACTAATTACCTCTCATAGTTCCGCTGGCTTTCCTCACAATATCACAACCCTAAATACACTTATAATAAGAGATTACAAGTACTTACTTCAAATACTTTGTATTTATATTTGTTTCCAAAAGATTTATATGTTTGAGTATATCATGATTTATTATCTCCCATAAATGAAAGTGTGGCGATAAATTTTAAAGTAATGAGCTACTATAATTTTGACGGTTTGTTGGTGATGTTTATGTTCCCGTTACATATAATTCATGTTCCTAATGTAATGTGTGAGTAATATGTTACAATGTAAAGGGCATATATGTTGTCTTGCTGAGTGGTCTTGAGTCGCACCTCTTCTTCTCTTATCGTTAATGCGTATGAGCGGTTAAGGGCCAAATTCAAGAGACAAGCAGCATTTGTGACATCAGCACCCAGTGCCGACGTCAACACGCAAGCCAATCGCAGTAACTGTTGGCAAAACTCCCATTAGAAGAGGCCTATGACCATTAGTGGACCCCAAGAAGCTAATGGATAAATTTATATCATATAAAATCATAATAGCCCCTTGGGATTAGTCTGTGTGTCAGTAGTAGGTATATCGATAAATTGTACAACATAAATAACAATGTTTTCTCTGCGGTGATGTATATTTGACACATAGTAAGTACTAATAAATAATTAATAAATACGTAGTCAGTAACAAAACGTGCACTTTTGCTACTGCTATTACATTTACATTTATATGTTACATTTTATGATTACAAGCTGTTACTAAAGTTCAGTACATCACTACTAGACACGTTTTTTAAATTCAATTTAATAGCTTGATATGATTGTCTTAACTGGGGCTCATCGCTCGAAGGACCAATAACCATTGGGGGAGAAAGATCTTCGAGTGGCGCTGAGGCAAAAGGAGCACAGGTCGCCCCCCGACCAGATGGACCGATGACTTGAAGAACACACACACACACGCTTTCTACATTCGTAGCCCCGCACTAGGATTTTCTCCTGTGTCGCGGGTGCCATGGACACACAAAGACGAATACACAAACACCCAGACCCAGATCAGAAATCTAAACTCATCATTTAGATACCTGTCTGGTCGGGAATCGAACCCAGAACCCAGAACCCGCTGTGTGTGACCCGCGTGGTGGACCATACCAACCGGTATGGTGACCGCTCCGCCACGCGGGTCGTTAAAGAAGACGGGGAACCGTTGGATTCAGTAGGCACAGGACCGGTTGGAAGGGCGCCGATTAGGGGAGATCTATGTCCAGTAGTGGACCTCAAAACGCTGATGGATGCATGAATGGAAGTATGCTAAGTGTATTTTTTTAAATATCATACAAATTACTTAATTAATGAGATTTTTTCGCTTGTGAGACAATAGATAATAATTATTTTATGCAAATACGAGTATGTATTACAAACCTACATTTTGCATGTGTCATCGCTCGTCCAAGGATTATACGGGTGTTGGGAAGGTAAGCAACCTTCTGTTTGTAATTAGTAAACGTTTCATTTACAGCTCACTTACATAACTCGGGCTAATGACTCGATTCGAGGAAACGGAACTTTGTTCTTGTTATTCGTTATCGCCCTTTTTGTATCCGTAGGCACTACAGAAATAGACTGTTGTGTTATTATTTTATGAAATTAATTATCACTTTACGGGCTACGGAAAATATTGTGAGAGAACGTATTTATATAATAGAATTCTGTTTTTTAGTTTGTGAGGGCTATCGATCCTCACTTGGCCAGCGTGGTAGACTAAAGGTCTAAATTCTTCTCATTCTGGTAAATGACCAGTGCCAATCAAAAGAAAATATGTGATAAAAGCAATTTAAGTCGAGAAAATGGCCTGTTACTGACAAACGGGTTCGACGTGCAGTACTGGTTTGAATATTATATTATTATGTGCAAAATTTTCAGCAATCAGAAGTTTTATATACCTCTACTTTAAACATAAATCGAAAACCTTTTGACAGGTTATATCAATAGACTAAGCAAAGGGATTTCCTATTGCATTTGCAAACCACTTGACGTTCATTCATAATGAATAGCTCATTTGATCGTTATTAGAATATTACTGCTAAGTATGTCTACTATTATAACGAGCGTACAAGCTTAGTAGTATACAAAGTAAACGAATTATAATAATAAATTAATCTTTACCTAATAGCAAGAAGTTTGTAAAAAAACAGTTTGTGTAGCGAACTTTTTCAAATGTTACTGTAGAAATCAGGAAGACATGTTTTTTATACAAATAACAATTAATAAAAAAAATATTGCTTATTAATGTAGCATCCATTGCTTATTGGTTATAAAAGACAGTATTATAATGTTCAGTAACTAACTCGCAACAAAATATGGATATACATAAAGTAGATTTTAAGGACACATCTATACTAATATTATAAAGCTGAAGAGTTTGTTTGTTTGAACGGGCAAATCTCAGGAACTACTGCTTCAATTTGGAAAATTATTTTTGTGTTAAATAGTTATTTTTTTGTTAAACATTTATGAGTAAGGCTATAGGTTTACATTACGCTAAGTTTGTTTTTTATTTCTTATATACTAGCGGGTACAGCCGCGAGGCACAGCTAGTACCTCATAATATGTTATCCATGGATATCTACGTATGTTAGGCACATATGTAGGCGTACTCAATTTAGACAGACACCTGATACCAGATTGTTTAATTTATTACCTATAGGCTAACAATGTGTAAATTACTCGTACTAGTAGATATACAGTATATATTATTAGAGCTTACAAGCTTTTAAATCATATACGAGTATGATGATTTATATGGTTATTTGATTTGACTGTTGTTTAAGTGTCAACTACGGTTAGTGCATCTATTGCTGATGAAACAAGACCCCCAAGATCAATATAAATTATATTATAAAGCAGGTAGGTTGGTACTCGTGAACTTCTCGTAAAATGCTTCTGGGGGAATATTTTACCATCATTACATAGTATAACACGTTGAAAAGAAACTCACGTTTTACTTTAATCTCATCTAATGGAAAGCAAGAAATTTGTCGAGGGTCGAACAAGTTTCTTTAAGAAGAAAACAAATAATTCCTTGCTTAACTGACGGAACATGATTACTCGTTTCACAGGACTAGACAGGAAGACGTCCACTTAATGTTACAAACTTTACCACGCCACGAATTACATACACGTATACGTTACCTTCTCGTTTTGTTTTCCTACATGTTTTCATTCCATTAGCCGAAGAAAACATTAAGGGCGTAACCTCACGCGGGCGATGACACGAGACATGTACGTAATACTCGTTATTATAATTATACATCTAGTAATCAAGCATCAGATTAACATCATCATTTCGTACTTGTCAGGATGCAAGAAATAAATGTCTTACGTGCTGCATTTAGCTCCAAATCCACTGAAGGTCTGGCCTATATCCAAGATTCCAGACAAAATCTACGTGACAAGTTTTTTAGAGCGAACCCAACAATTTTAACTACGTTTCGAATTACGCCGTTTCCTCTAAAACTAATTGACGTTTTGAGATGATTAATAACAAGTTTTGTTTTGATAAAATGAAACCGCAAGCCAATTAATTTACTGTCTGAAGCAGCAGAAATGTATGTTTAGTGGCAAAATGTTAGATGGGCTGTAACAGTCGCTGTTTATCAACGGCATTGTGGGAGCAGACGTCTAAACGATGTAGAATTAATGTAATGTATTTAATAGTGTTCTGCAATTGGAAAATTTGCCAAATTAATCTTCTTCAGCTGTCAAGAAACTTCTCCGTGAATAACATGCTTATGAATATTCTTAAACAGGAGAGAATGATAATATCTTTAACGATTATGATATCTTGATATTAATTATATCGATGCGACAATTTGGTCTCTATTGGATGTTATGTGGTATATAAGCTAATTGAAGTATTCACCCTGTACTATTGGCTAGTGGAATTACAGACTATTTTTTATATTTTGGGGATAAATGGAATTTCGAACATGCCGATGTCAGCTACTAAAACATACTTACTCTAACACAAGTCGATGCAAAAAGACTTATTTGCCAAAATTTAATAACTGCAAATGGCTTCTGAACTTTTTAATAATTCTGTGATAGAGACAGAATACAACAGAGGTAACACAGCATATGAGCGCACTTTGAGTTTGTTTATGTAATTTTTTGACTTAGGTACTGTAGTGCGTATCGTATATCGTAGCGAAAAAAAATTAATTTTATAGTATCGTTTGCGCATTGTAGTTTCCGTGCTTGCACTTTTGAGAGAGTTTGCAAACGTTAGTGATCCTCTTATTTTGTTATCACAGACTAATTCGCCATTTCAGTCACAAGCCAATATTAATTTAAAATGGCAAAGACATAGCGGCCAATGGTTATATATTTCCATACTCGTGCATAGATTCCAAAATTGTAGGCTTAATGGTTCGATGGTTATATTTTAGTGATTTTGGGCTACTGTGATAATAATGGTTTATTTGTATTTTATTAGAATTGGAGGGTGATAATACATTATTCTTTAGACAATAAAGAGGGCATCGTCCGCCTTGCAATGACGTCGGAGGCGGCTATTTGCGTCCGTTTGACTGGTAACTGTCAAACTGCAGATTAGCAGATGCAGTCTTATTTATTTCATTTACATTGCACACCGCACTGCGCTACATCACTCAGGTTGTTTCTTGAGGGTTTCGTGAGATGCATTGACCTGCTTTGTATATATTTTGATAAGAACTTATCTTGATAAGTATAGGAGACATAATAATAGGTAGCTACACAACCGGAAATTGCGGATATCTGTTACAAATGTTACAATGTAAAATTAAATACAACCTCAGCGTAAACTCAAACAACTTTCTCTTACCTATATATTTATACACATCTATATTTAGGAAATACTATTTTGATATTCCTTTTTTGTTTTTGTTTTAATTAAGAAATAAAATCAATGAAATGTTTTGAAGAAGTAAAGACTAATTTGAAGCCATAAATCAAATTTCTCACTTTTTATTATCACCGGCAATATGAAGTACCCGTGGAGGGTGAACAATTGAACATTGCTATTGAATCAATCTGACCACAAATTTTCATATTCTATTGTCTTGTCTTTTTGATATTTGCAGCGCGACAATGGAAGGGACTCAAAATAAATCAGACAATGACTGATCGTTCTCCAGTTTTATGATTGACGGCATTCGAATCCGATTATTGAATATGAATTACTGGCTTATATATTACTATTACTATTATTATTTACTTTGGTTTAATGCAAGACTATGAATTCAAGTGATTTTACCTGTCTTAATGAAAAAGAGGCCTGTGCTTAGCATTGGGACATTATAAATGTGATCAACATTGTAATTACTAATAAAACTGGTAAAATATTACTTTACTAATATTATTTTGTTGTATGTTAAGTAATAAAACGTTTTATATAAGTATGTAGGTTTTAACGCAAATTGCTTTGGAGGTTGCTTATTGAGGATTTTGAGGATGTTATTCAATTTAAAATAAATAAATTGTGTAAGGTTTTGTTAATTTTGGGCAGTTTTATTTTTTACCTATGTGGTCAAGAAGAAAAAACGACTAAATAAGGTTATAATTTTAATTATACGATTTTTTTATGTTACATGTACATTAAAATTCTTTTTAAACGTTAATTTTATGTGCTTTAATTGTATGACAAATTAATCATTTCAGTGGAGATTTCACTTGGTGTAACGTATAACATGATAGCATCCAGCAGGTACATAAACATTTATTTGCCTACCTAGTGTACCTACCGTTCGTTCATTCATTTTCTATGTCTGGTATTATCCGGCCATTGAGGAAAGGCGCCTGCAGTACACTTCCGCCCTCTGCGCGCCGCAACTCGCCCCGGCCCGCTTGTGCCGCCCGCCAAAGTTAACCCGACCAACGCGAACGGCGCGCGCTCGCCAGTCATCGAGCGGCCGTCTTTCGAGACGCTATGAATCTCCGCGTTACGTTTGTGACAATATTGTAGTGACATGCGCGCTCTTTTCTTAAATTGTGACTAAAAACAAACGACCCTATTGGATTTCAGTGTTCGAACAGAGTGTCAGTGGAGTGTAAACATTGGTTTTTGAATAAGTTACGAAAGGGCGGTCGTTTTTCGTTTTGTGCTGTGTTTATGTTGGGAGCGTTCCGTCCGGCGTGCTGGAGGGACGTCGCCCTCGAGGACTCCTAATAGAGGTGAGGCTGAGACTTGATCGTTTTAACTTTGTTTGTGTTAAGCATATGTCTTGTGTTACGGCGGTGCGGTGGTGAGCGGTGATTTACGACGGTCGAGAGCCGGTTTCCTCCCCGGAGACGAGCATATAATAAATCCGGTTACAAAAGACTACAATAACATAATAACATTCATTAGTTAGCCCCTATTAGCTTCACTCACTACAATATATTCTTCTAAAGTATGTGAAACTTGCTCAAAATTTACACCTTTATAAAGTGAAAAGTGCAGCTAAGTTGGACGTAGACGTCTGAGTTTTTTTTTTATTGTGGGTAGGCTGTTATACGGCGTATTGAAGATATGAGCATGTTTTATTTCAAAATAGAGGAGGCCTTTATCAATTACCAAAAAAATACGATGTTAAATTTAATCACCTGTTTTATTTTTTAGATGCATACGTTAGGTAATTATGCAGATTTGAATTTGAAACAAATAATTAAAAGCCATGGCTGGTGGGATTACTGTAGTAAGAAAAAACGATAAGTAATATGTATTGTAGGTACCCAAAAAACTTTGCTAACATGATTCTTAATTAAAGTGTAAGAAAAGGTGCCAGTAGCTCATTTTTTATGTACCAAAGAGTTTTTGCAACAAATGTTATTAACTGGTATAACTTAGCTCAGTTATAAAATTAATTTAACCCGTTTTACGTAACATACCTAGCAAAGAGATGCGATGTATAATGATGGTAAGGACTAAAAAAAGATTTAGTTTATTTTAAGTACAAATAATAATGATTCTAATGAATATGAGGTCTTTAGGAGGGTTCTCGGTATTCTTCGCAGCAATAAGGATTATTAGGTAACAGATAAAGAGTAAGTGAATACAAAGAGAATAGAATGCATTAATAATGAACGTATACGAGTACACCAACACTTCCGACGCACGGTGGTGAGCTGAAAGGTTTTGAGGTGGTAGAGAAACTACAAAATTGTAAATACTTTAAAAGTTGTTCCTAAAATTGAGAAGAATATACATTGAAAGTTATCATTAAATAAACCCTATTTTAAATTTATCCACGTTTACACTGTTTGTTAGTTTCTTTGTTTTATGCAGCTTATTAAATATTCGCAGCAAGCGAAATTAATATATATTTAATTATTAATATACGACATGATACCGCCAGGAGGACTTCATACTTTTTATTACTTTAATCTTACAAAAATAACTAGATTTAAAGCATAATTCGTTCGTGCTGTTCGTATCGATTCACGAAAATATACGGCTTTTGATACTAATATCCATAAAACCACAATAATATTATATTGAAACGATATTTTAACCGTCACTAACATAATTAAATTTAACTACTTGCTACTTGGCAACACTTTGTCGATTAGACAAGTTTGCAAATTATAAATTAAAGTACAGTATAAATTAAACAGTACAGTATTTTCGTAATACGACAGCAGAAAATGAGCATGACGTCTTTTTAATGGTAAGTGGCCACTGTCGCTGGACATCAGTAATTAGCCCTAGATAGAGCAGTCTTGCCTGAGCCACAGATGAGTACTAAGTTGAAATGTTTCAGATAAGTGTGAAAGTAAGTATGTCTCCATTACCACAAATATACTGTTCGGTTTCACTATATTAGTACTCTCAAAGTCGCTTTGGTTTTACGGCACGAGCGGTGTGACCGTAAACACATCAGAATTTAATTTAAAAGGACCGTGGCTCATTGTGAATCAATATGAATTGCGTCGACATTTGTATCCGCACGACTTTGTTATGTTGAGACATTGGAAGTTGTTTATGAAATTGTTCTACTTTTCTTATATGTTACTAGCTACGACTCGCGGTTTCAGTTGCGTTTAAAAATGTTTTCGTTACCCTATCATACGGACTACAATTCTATATCGTTAAATTCCATTTAATAGTTTTGGTTTGATGTGATTTCAAATACACAGACGACATAAATATAAATATTAAAAAAAATATTATTACTTATAAGTCTCCCAAATTAATTTAATAGCTTGCTGTAAAAACACGCAGACCTTTGATAAGTACCTTAACGTGTCATAATTAGCGACACTAACTGATAGTTACGTTTCAAAAGTAATAGTGATCCCTTAAGTATTATTCCTAATCCGAGCATTTTATTTTAAAAATAAATATAAAGTAGGAAGATACAGATAGTTTCATTGTGTAAGATATTTGTAATAAAATAAATTACAATTAACGAGCTTAATTCCTTGAAACCTTACCAAAAGAAAATAGGAATAGGTCTAATTCATACTAGTGAGCTTTTGAGTTTAACAGAGTCTTGAATGTTTACAAGCATTTCCAAAGCCTCTAATGTGGTGGTATTCAGTTATAAGTATATACAGAGGAAATGATTCTTATTAGGAAAGTTCAAGTTGCAGCAGAGGAGTAGCGAGAAACCTATCCACCTGGTTATTACTGGCTTTCCTCCTGTTATTAATTTGCGACGTTAAGCCCGTCGTTATCGCGTCGTAAAGATGTAGTAATTACTTTCGAGTGTAGTTTAGCTTCGCCGGTCAAAGATAAACAAGACGGTTATTTGAAAAAATACTCCATAAATAATAATGTTGTAAAATACTAAGTTATGTTCCTCGTGAAATAAAGAATTCATTGCAGCACTTATAAATGCTGCAATCAATTCTTTTACAGGGTATATAAAGTTCCATGAGGTTCTCGATTTTACATGGAACGTTATGAAATTTTAATTAAAAAATAATCCATATATCCTATGTTATTGACGAGCATGCCAAATGTAACCACCAACACCAATAGTTCACCTGAAACAACTGCCGCCCATAAACACATGTTATCAACTTAGATTCTAGTCCTATGAAAAGTTGGCCACTGATTCTTTGCTACTTGTCAATATGAAGTCGAAACGCCTCATCCTTACCACACCTTTCAAAGCACAACATAGCATATCTGAACCCTGCAGCTATAAGGCAGAAATAGGTGTGGCAGTGGTGCGTCCGAAGTCGAACCACGACGTGTTCTATCCCTTTGAAATAGTAATATGTAAATATTTATTAAAATAAATTATATAATTATAAAATTTGAGTATAGCTTAAGATTCCACAAAAAACTTATATTACAATTGTTAGTGTAAGCAACCCTAGCGCTTTACAATTCAATAATTGAAACTGCTACAAATTTGTTCGTTGACCTACATTCTATGGCAGTAAAATGAATCCGGGATAAAGCATGTTACGTGATGACAAAATCCAATACGCCTGTTAACATCACGTTTTCACTACAAAAAGTTAAGCTGCATGTTGACATCGTGAAACAGTCGGCTTATATTTATTAGTTAAAAAATTGCTTACGTGTTCGTCATAACTTTTTATTTTATAAGCTGTTTCTTTTTGTTTAAAGTTGTAATTTATTTTACAACCACGTCTAGTACCTTTCATTTTAATTGTGGTATATTCCTTTTTCTTTTTTAACACCCAATAACAGATTATGATTTACTGTTTGTAAACGTATTGAAATTTAAACAGAGAATATACAAAGGTGGTAAAACTCTTTGTGGTTCGGTTTCGGTGACACAGCCGCACCAATTTCTATCTAATAGCAGTGTTGAGTGCTACCGTATTCTGGTTTAATGAGTACTTATCCCGATCCGAGGCGTTCCAACTTAGTCTTCGGGGGTAACACTGCATCTGTAGATATACATACACCCAAACACACACATTAAATTATATATTTTGTTAATTAATTAAGAATGTCCTAAGTTAAAGTTAGTTGATAAAGTAACTACTGGAAGAGCGGAGCATCCTAATACAGGCACTCTTAAAATCATAGGCTTAAAAGGATGCTCCAGACACCTTATGATTGTAATTGTAACTAACGATTATTATTATTATCTGCGATTATCTAAAGATTATTATTATTATCTGTGGCCAGTTTCATGTAAGACTACTCCTATCTTGTTAACAGATGTCCATGGATGGCATTGACCACTTCCCATCAGGTGGAGTGCATGCTCATCTGCTACTTCTATATTATTATAAAGAATAATATAAATAATTATTTGAATAACATATAATTGTTTATTTAATGTCGCAACGACGTGTTTTAGCACAAATTACTTCAATGATGTCATGCGTATTATCGGAATAACTCGCATATTAAAGGTAGAATGTTTGAATGGCGGCGTCATACTCGCTATAGTGTTAGAACAGAAATATTGTTTAAAATAATACTAACTTTTGCCGCTACTCCGTCTGCTTATCTCGTTTACCACGTTAATGAGTATCCCATTAGTCTAGGTCATAAACTAACAACCCTCGCAAACTTTGGCCTGTATAATATTATTAAGGTAAAAAATAGTAACTCTAGTAACATTGAAGTAGCAATCGACACTGTCGTTCGTGTGATGTAACTCATGTCATGTTCACTGCCGCTCATCACGATTGCGTTGTTTCTCCTGAGGATTAAAATGATCGCCTCATATGAAACTGGACCAACAACAACAAAAGCGTGTTGTTGTGGCGAAAAGGGTCTGATTAACCAGAAATAACATATACAGCGTATCAATGATGTTTAAGAAATGAGTGATGTAAAAGACTTAGTCTTTGATATCCTATAGAAAAAGTTCGATTTCGATTTTTCGTTTTTCGATTTTTATCCACTCGCGACTCGACTAGTCTTATTAAGCCTTAAGTCTTCAATTATAAAAATTAAGACTAACTTTCTAATGTAATCTCTTCATCCATTAACATTTTGAGGTCCAGTTCAGGACATACGAGTAGGCCTCTGATAATGCAGTATTTTGCGAATAGTCAGCGCGCCTGGAATGTGTGTTGGTGACTGTAGTGGGTCTTCATATTACACAGGAAGAGCTTTCTGTGCTATCTCCTGGATTTTGTCTTTTAGTCGCCTCCTATAACATCTATGGAAAGAGGGTGGGAGGGAGTGAATGTTGTTATTCAATACTGACACCAGAAGGCACTCTGTTTGAAATTATTTAAATAGATATCCATAGGCGCTCTGATCAATGTAATCAATTAATATTTGATGTTTTAATTACATAAAAATTCGCAGTCAAACTTCAATAGTCAGTTTTGTCGTAAGTGGTGTAAATCATCCAAATAGGCCTCATTACCGAACAGAGGCCCGAAGCGAGACTGAAAATGCGTAACCTACTTTGCGGGTCAGCTCGGCTGTACCAAATAGCGAATTATTTGCCGCATTTATCCCAACTAAATGATCTTATGTTTGGCCAGTTTGGTGATTGGATTTAACTGCCTTATACCTTTTTACTTGAATAATATGATATGGTATTGCATGCTTTAGAACTAATCTATACTAATATAAAAAAGCAGTAGTTTGTTTGGTTGAACGGGCTAATCTGGAAATACTGGTTCGAATTGAAAAAATATTTTTGTGTTGAATAGTAAATTTATCGAGGAAGGCTATAGGCTATATAAAATGGTATG
>DWLI01001486.1:0-15420 GCA_018249915.1 Cecropterus dorantes dorantes | reverse complement strand
TTACAGTAAAGTTGAAGCATTACAGATTAATATGCAGGGTGCATTAATAAAGTCATCTATCAGCAGTGAATAATATTTTATATTTAATCTTATCCACATCATATCCATACTGCTTTATTTATAAAAATATATATAACTAAAAACACAATATCTAATCTCACACTATGATATTACCACATATGTATCAGTTTCAAACCACACATACTAAAATTAAAATAAGATGCAACATCATAACTATGCTCAAAGATTATGTATCTGCCTATTTATAAGTCGCGAAACGCAAAGAAAAAACATCATTTTTAAATTGATATGCGCCCAACAACCATTCTAAACAAATAACAAAAACTCGAACTTGTCTTTTTATTCGAAATTTTATAAATGTACATTTAAGCCAAGTAAATCTAAAATAATACGATCCTAAATTCCTTACCGAGGCGTACATAGTTCTGTGCCTCGTCTTTAGGAGGCACCCGCAGCGTGGCGAAGGACACGGTGAGCAGGCTGCGCGACACCCACTGGTCGCGCGCCAGCCGCCGCACCTGCAGCAACGTGTCCTTCAGCGGCATCACCAGCACGCCGCCCACCTGCAACCAACATATTGCCATTACATTTGTCAAATATTCATTGAATTATCGGCTAAAATTACAAACTAAATAAATAAATGGTTAAATAAATAATAAATAAATAAATGGTTTCTAGTTGTGTGTCCTTACATAAATGACACTTATGATATTTTAAAGGAGTGGTCCTTCTAAACCAATGGCCCCGGGAGCACTTGTGATCCGCATCGGTATTAAAACTGGTTTCCCAAATTAGTTAATATTTACTGATAATCGTGATCGTGACCGTGAATGTTATTCTTTATGTTATTATCGTCAATCATTATTATACAGAATTTGTTTTGCTGTATATTATTACAAAGATAAATTTTATTGTTACAGGAAAATCGATCGTTTTGTCGAAGTATTTCAGAGATAGATCTTATTGTTAACGGAAAAGCTTAAAGACTGCCTTCTGCTCCAGGTAGTCCTCCACTATACAAAACTGCTAATTGTACTATATTTCGAAATTACCAACACCTTAGCAACAGAAATATTACACACTTGTACCTTAGAATGTGTAAACCCCAAGCCCACAAAGATAATGAATGAAATGCATAAAATTGCATTTATATAGCCCATTAATGCAATTATAGAAATATGCGTTTCTTACTGTACATTCAGGGACAGATAGTGAAGTTATGTTTACCTTGATGAGTTGCTTGAAGTAGTTCTCGTATTCGTCAGGGCAGCCGGCACCGCAGTAAACGCGATCGTAGGCCTGCTGCGTCGGCATCAAGGACAGACCATTGCCTTTACAGCCAACAAGTCAAATGATTCAAAGTTATTTGTTAATCAGCCTCTCAATCACATTCAGAAATGAGATTTTACATTCTTATAACATGTTGATTGCAAAAAATTAGATATATGAAGTAATGTACTGGGAACAACACCATTTAAAGGAGATAAATAATGTTTGTCCTCTGCATTTTACATAGAAGCAGAATTTGTTCTGGATTAAAGTATAGAATAAGAAGACTAATGTTTGTCTTATTCTGTCTCTGCTCTGGAAATATTTAGAGTTGATTGATGATGTTCTTAAATGACCTTAATTTCATGACATAAAAAAATTATTAGTAAAACAATGTTTGTGATGGAAATGATTATGCTGGAGTGTTACAATACAATGATAATGTTAATTATTGATAATAATGATTATAATCGTTTTATAGATATTTCATATATATGATTTGATATGATACAGACAAATCATTTTGGAACAATGTGTGTGTGAAACTTTTTACTTCAACTTTTTACAAAATCAATTATTATAACTTACCAACAAAGAATCTCGGCTCACAAAAGTCGAATTCGTCCAAAGTGGGAGAATTGGCAATGAACAAGCTCAATTTCTTATTGGCGTACTCCACCACTGACGGGTGGAACTCAATGCCATGGGAGATGCCGCCGCAGCCCAGGATGAGGCCGGCGAGCGTGCTGAGGTAGCCGGTACCGGAGCCCACGTTCAGGAAGGACAGACCCGGTCTTAGCTCCAGTCCTTCCATCACCTCACTTAAACATAATGCAAATATTGTTTTAATGTAGCAACATCATCCCCATCATCAACTAATTACAATCTACCTGGTAAGTACTGTCCTCCTACTAAAATAGATTAGGGTCCCCAGAAGTTTCTACCCCATACTAAACATATAAAAACCCAGATTCAATCCTTGGCTTAAATAACTAATTTAGAAATATGTTGTTTTGTATTTATATGCAAATACAAAACAACATATTTCTAAATTGAATTTACAATTAGTTTAAAAAAATGTTAAATCCATTTAATTTTAAATCAAAACCGTTTATATTTTGTCAGAAAACTTTGGCTAAAACTACATATTTAGAAATGACAGTTATATGCAGTGAATGCTGATAGTAGAGGCAATAACATATATGAGTAAAATGAAAGAAAACATTTCAAATAGCTAAATGTCTGAGATTTTATAGGAAATGAAGTAACAATAACAAGAAATTATTTTCCATTAACTCAATAGGTTCAAGGCGAGCAATTGTGGCAACGTGACACTCAATACACAGATTCTATTTCTGGAATGTGTCACACATCTTTATCGCATGCAATAGATATTATCATAGCGACCAAGCGACTGTGCACTGTAACAGTTACAAACATCACCAATAATTTTCAAACTTCTAGTTCTATTAAATATTTAATAGGATAAATTCTGAAAAATTTACAACTGTGTCAATTACTTAAGCACAGAGATAACAACTGTAAAATGGTACTGCCATACATATTTCCGTAACCTACAAAAGACTTGCACCACATTCAGACCAAAGGAAGAAAAAAAGAGTGGCATTGATTGGTCATGACCAAAGACCAATCCTTATAATAACAAACTAAAAAAATAAGGTGAACATAACAGATGCATGCATGAATAACATAAAATCATAATGAATATGTTCTTATAACAATAAAATGATATTTTCTTTAAAGTTAATCATTGTTATTAGTACAATGCATAAACTTCAAATTTAAACCTTGTCCACGAAATAAATTGTTTTCCAAAGATAAAAGGAAATTGCCTGAAATTACAAAGACAACATATTCTCGACATAATAACACTCGTAACTATGTTTTCAACTTATATATACAAACAAGATAAAGTCATTATCTGCCTCTTACCTTGTTATGCAATAATGCTGTGCTATGTTTGAAATAAGTCACTTAAATATAAATGTACGCACAAATATACAACTTTTCTTTATAAAGGTATGTATTGTAATATGACATATTTATATGTATGTTATATGACATACCTGTTAAAAACTTTGGACTTAAAAACAGTAACTGTCTATCAAGTGATATAAAATGATAGAAAGTTTGATTAATGTATAGAAACAGAATTGGCTGAATTACTTTTTATGTTTTTTGGAATGTATTTTTCCAATGACTTTCCTATGCCAATTTAATGCTTATATGTTATATTCATTTAATAATATTCACACAAATATTTTATAAACAAGGATTAAATGGCATGGATTTATATTTTTTATAATATATATTGAAAATACTTTAAAAGATGTGGGCCAAGTGAATGGTGTCAAGCAAAGAAAATAAGTTCCATTTAAATACAAAAATATATGTAATTCAAGTGTCTGCAACTAGTGTGTTGTGTTATTTACAATAACAGATTTAATAACTGAAGTTTTCTCAGTTACTAAGGTTAAAATGATAAAACTTTTATATTAATTTCCTTAAACTACTGATGGAACTTTCACCTCAATATAGAGAAATTATAGAGAGTAATATAAAATTGACTGATAAACTATTTATTCATTTTGCAATAATATAATATAGAAACATAAAATCTAAGAAGCATTTAAATATGTGTATGATACGCAATTAAGGTCTTATCTGTGGTAAAAATCAATAAATATAACAATATTCATGTAGTAACTGCTTATTTACACAAAATATACAATTTTGAAACATAATCTTTTGTTGTAAACTAAAATGCCTTAAATTATCGAGGATATCATTCAAGGTAATCTATTTTTATCAAAAATTCCATTATGTACTTGTTTATTTGTATTTTGATCGATATAGACTCTACTTGTCAAATGAATTTTACCTGTAAATGCATGGCGACGACATGTGTAGCGGGCCATTCCTCCAAGCGAGGTCCTTGTATGCCTGGTCCCGGGACTCCGGAGTCATGTAGTCCGCGCGATCCAGGGCTCGAAACACTCGTTCCACGCTCCTTGATCGGATATAATTCCCACCCATCAAATTGTCTATCAACTCATTATTGTCCCGTCCAGAACTCACCGCGCCACCCATTTTGTTATAATATAATATTCTATTACACACTAAACCCCACAGCTGATTCTGTTTGTGACGTCACAGTTGTTTTCTAACATATTTTTTCGACCGCCTACATTCACTACCTATTTTGCGATACGAACGTTTACTCCTTGTTAATTGAAGATTTTTTTCAAATTCAAAGATTCTTAAAAGTTTGTTGCACTCAGTAATATCGAGCAAAACACATTTAAATATTCTAATAGTCTAAATTTAACTTAGCACTTATTTATCATCTATTTGTTTCTTCGCTTCTTACTTTTGCATTACAATGATCTCGGAACGATGATGGATGCAGACATAGATTAAAACCAAAAAAAAAAACATTATTTTGACACTAACCACAGAATAAACACAGCACTATAGACTATTACACAGATAATAAAACTTCAATATAGATGTAATAAATACATATAAATTCAGAAATGAAAAAAATATATTATTTTTCTTTATTACTTTATTTTTATTTATGAACGAGCTTCATTCTACTTATGCAAGAGATCTCATCAATAAATAATACGATTTAACGATGATAACGTGACCACATCTATATAATTTCCCACTAGATCGATATTTAAATAGCTTGGTTTGGACGAAAGTTAGGTAATTAAGGTTGTCCCAATCGATAGTAAAAGCAAAAACAGTGGTATTCGTTCTTGTATAATGGCTAGTGTCAGATCGAAGGTTTTTGAACAAAGCTAAAGCCAAAGCCGATTGTACAACTATTATTACATCCTTCGGCCTAAACCAAAGCCAAAAAAAGGGTCCAAAACTTTAATAAATTCAGTTCTAAATTAACAATAAGTATTTATTATTATGGATTTGACAAACTTTTAGATATAAAGGTTTATGTTGATTGCTTATGAACGACTTCTAAAGGAGATTACAATTACTTTGCTACTTTATATTTATGTAACATTATACTATAAAATAAAGAGGCCAGCGGTCATCATACCGGTCTGCAGTGGATACCGGGTTCGATCCCTGGCCAGACAAACAGCTGAATGATGAGTTTAGATTCTGTTCTGGGTCTGAATGTTTGTGTATTCGTCTGTGTGTGTACATTGTACCCACGATACAGAAGAAAATTCTTATTTGGGGCTATGAGTGCAGAAAGCTTTTAAATGTTTAAAAGCGTTTCATGTGTTTAATTTAAATGCATCCAGTAACGTCAATTACGTCTTCTTTTTCTTAATTTGTTTTTGTATAAAATATATGCCCATAAGATTCATCAAATCTTCTTAAAAATCTTTATACAGCTCTTTATTATATAGTAAGTACATAACGAAATCTACACAGTTCCTTTCGTTACGAGCTTATGACGTTAACAACGCGTGTTATAGCGTTGCGTGGCCTGTCGAATACATGCACGGTCCCCATCGGTGTCAACACGACACGTCGCGTGGCGTTTAAGTAGTATGTTTCCACCTTAATAATATGGAATAGATAAGTACTGAGGCACGTCGGGTGGCGTGGCGTGGCATAGCGTTTGAATAGTATGTTTCCATCTTTACAGTTCATTCAATTTTGGCCATTATTCAGCCAAAACCTCGGCCCATTTTGATTAAAGCAAATTTTAAAAGTATGTAAGCTAAAAGGATTTGCTGAAAGTATTTTTTTTTGGCCGAAAGGGGCAATGTTAAACAAAAAAATAAATATAATTTATTCTCATTTCATGTTCTTGTAAGAAATTTTACACAGAACAATATTTTAACAATTTGCAAATATATTTAAAATTAAATTTTATAATTAATTATCTAATTTTATTAAAAGGTCACTCAATACGTGGCTTTCATGATGAGTCGACATTATTCTTTACTCTATGATACATTTTGACAGATATCAAAAAGGAAGAGTAGGAAAGGGAGACCATTGAAATTAGGTTTTTGCTTTTAATATTTGAGGCGCAAACGCAATACGAAATTGTTTTTGATGTGGAATAAAAATAGAAACTGGATAGAATACACTAATAGTAAATAATTTGTGAACAATTTCTGTGTAAGGGTCACTTTCCTTGGTCTAATTTAATCATTGTTTGATAGAAGTGTTAGTATTATCGCTCGGTGTTTGTGATTACGATAAGTGTGCGCGAAATAGATTCTCGTGACGTAATATTAGGTGAAGGCTGCTGCGGCGTACGCGATGGTGGAGACGAGCGAGGCGCAGGCCAGCGCGTCGGCCCCGGGCGGGGACGCCGGCGGAGAAGACGACAAACGCGACGAGCGAATGCTGGAGTGCAACATTTGTCTGGACACGGCACGGGATGCCGTCGTCAGTATGTGCGGCCATCTTTTCTGGTAAGCAGCAGCTCTGGCGTTTATAGAACCAAAAAAAATCCCCATGTAGTAAACCTTATATATAAGATTGTCAAGTAGGTATAATTACCAATCATGCCTAAAGGAACAAAAACTTGCAATGGAATATTTAAAAAGTGCATAATGAATAGATGTTGCAATTCTAATCTCCAATCACTACTAGCTATGTAAAGTGACTATCATGTTTAATTTATGTCTTTAGTTTTTAAGTGTTTTCCTATGTTACCTATCCTATGTTATATCTTATAAAATAATTTTGTTGAGCTAGATTGTTAGATTAAAATGGTAATTACAAAAGATGATTCAGCACACAACATGATTCAGCGCAAAAAAGTAGTGATAGCCTAATGGTTGAATAGCCTTGAGGGTCAGAGGTTCTAATCCCAGGCATGCATCAATGATTTTACCCTATCTATCTATAATTATGTGCATTTTAAACATTAATTTTCACGTTCACCTTTGAGTTCTCTAAAAACACGTTCTCAACGGGAGTAGAAATTTGTATTTGGCCAGTGTTGTGAACTATGGCCTAAATCTCTCTTTCTGAGAGTAGACCCACCCCTAGCAGTGGGACTATAATGAGTAGTAACAAGATAATAACACTAATCATTTGTTTATGTAAAAAATATAAAAGACACTGAGACAAATCTTTTAGATTTCTGCCTGAACAGTAAACCTATGTGACAGATGAGCATGGTAAAGCTAGTATTTTGTTTGTAGTAGCAAATATGACTATTATATTGCTGTATTTTGATTTAAAGGTTGATTAACTTCCACAGACTAGAATGAAATCTGTAATGGATATACAAACATAATTAAATTGATCATTAATTTAACTGTAATAGTTGTAATAGTCACATAATGAGTGAATAGGGTTCATATTCATCCATATCAAATACAAGATGTAGTAAATCAATCAATTATGCATTTTATCACTTTCCCAGCTGGCCATGCTTGCACCAGTGGCTGGAGACACGGCCCAGTCGCCAGGTGTGTCCTGTGTGCAAGGCTGCTATCAGCCGGGATAAAGTTATACCGCTGTACGGGAGGGGGAACACTAAACAAGAGGATCCTAGGAATAAGGTATGCATTTTGCCATAAGTAATTTTAATTATGCTAAGTTTTGTTGCATTTAAATAGCTGTAGGAGCATAAATTACTGCTAACAGTAGTATATGGAATTAGTATATTATAAATACATTATATTGGCTGGTAATGGTAATAAATAATTTAAATATTATCAAAATTTTGTAATAATATCCAAGACAAATTCCTATTTTTTGTCGTGTATCTTTACACTGTGTTACTCTTATGTAACATTGTAACACTAAGTGTTTGGACACTAAACAAAATTTCTAAAATCATACAGAAGGGTTCCATCAGTTAGTTACATACAGAGAAGCTTATATTCAAATTTTAGCTAAAGTAATATTGTATTCCCATTGTTATGAAGTGCTAAGTGTAAACCAACTAAATTTAATTTAAGTAGATTGATTCTGATGTAAACAATGGTATGATTTACAATTCATAAGGCATTTCGGATCTTAAATATATGAGGCATGCTGCATTTTAATTAGGTCGGTTATGTTGTATTAGACTGCAAATGACTTTATTCACCGACCCAGAAACATGGCATTTCAACTGCAATAGTTCACCACTGTTTGCTGTATGAGGAGTACAACCAGCTAAGCTTAATGTAGTCCGAATGGTTATAAGTGAAGCTCAGTTAGCTGAATGCGGGCATCGCAAATATTGATCAACCTAATTTAAACAAGTCATATACTATACATATACATAATTTTGCCATATAATGCATTCTCACTTGAATTCATCTTTATTTAAGTAATTGTATTTTAAATCGGCTGTTAAAGTCATGTGCATTGTCTGATTCCTCAACACTCAATTCATCCGTACTTATGACTCCTATATCACTTAACTTATAGAAGCAAATCTCTTTATTAATCCTATAATTGGATTAAATAATTTGACATTTACTAGTCCTTGGTTTGCTTGGTAATGACATTTACACTGTACTAACATTATTACATAATTTCGTTCTGGAGATGTCCATTTGTATTCTATTTAATTTAAAACCCATATTTTAGGTTCATTTTCTTTAGACAAAGCCATATAGCCAAATTTTCATACATATTTCTGGTTCTTGTTGTCAAGCCTTATATTGCATTTTTTTCCATAAAAATAGTATAAACTTACCTACTTATGAGTATAAAAATAAGCATGCTCAATATCTTTATCTCAGTTCAATAGCATTTATCTAAGACACTCAAGTAAACATGATCTAAAAATATTAATACTAATTCTGTGGGTGGTATTTAAAATGGAATTAATTTCCTTGAGTCATTATAAATAATATAATCAGGTCAAAAACCTCATTTGGCAGAATTTAATCTTTTTAGGCTGATCACCCTTGCACGAATTTATCGAACAAAATAAGAGTCGTGGCTGACATAAAATATAAAGCTATATAACTTTTACATCGTAAAATAAAGTGGAATTAATTTTAAATTTAAATGGCCTTTTGTTTATAAAAGAGGTCGTTGTGACGTCTTTTCCGACTCATAACATTCAAGTGTCTATAAACTTGAAATAAATTCTATATTCCAAGTGATTATGAGGAGACTATTTGGGCATTCAAATTCAATTAGCTTAACCCTCAACCTGAGTTCCACAAAAGTCTCCCTTGGCGCTGCAAGCGTTAGCGTTGTGCGAAATTTTGTGACATTTAAGTTCGTACGCTCAAAGATTCTGTGTATTTTTTTTACCCCATATTACATTGCGCTCGGGACATATCTCGCCGAAATTTGTGAAATCTGCACCTTTAATTCGTTTTATCGCTACGTGCTTAGGAAAAACTGGTCTAACATGATTTTCATAATAAACAGGTCCCACCTCGGCCTGCGGGACAGCGCACGGAGCCCGAGAACACGGGTGGGTTCCCGGGTTTTGGTTTCGGCGAGGGCTTCCACATGTCCTTCGGCATCGGCGCCTTTCCATTCGGCGTGTTCACCTCAACTTTCAACTTTGGCGATCCGAGACCTAGCGCTGGTAAGAGCTTGAAATAGTATTAATAGTCCCAAATTACCATTGAAATTTGGTATTTTTCTCTTGATAACACCAAATAATACATGATACATGTTTTATTTCTTATGTGTACCTATCTGTTGATAAGGAGTGGAGTTGATTACCAAAATGGGGCTCTATTATACCCAACTTTTAAGATTACCTCTGTATTCAAGAAAAAATTTGATCTACATGGTTTACAAAATCTTAGTGTCTATTACACGCCCTGTGCAGGTTTGTAACAGAATTTAATTTGATTAACTTGATTGAGAGTTATCGTTATGTTCCAGCCCCGCGCGGCACGGCGCAGTACGACGAGGAGCAGTTCCTATCCAAGATCTTCCTGTGGGTGGCCATCCTCTTCGTGCTGTGGCTGATCTTCGCATGACCCCTGGAGACCGGCGAGACTTGCATGGCCGCCTTGCAGAGGCCGCTGCGCCGCCAACTGCACCGAGACCTGGCCATCTAATCATAACGCCTGCTTAAAGATTCGACTACTGTCGTGGTTCAAGACAATGTAGGCATTGCTGGAAATAATCAACAAAGGCGTATGAGGGTTGCCTTCTTAAAGTAATATTATCCAGAAGTCCAAAAGTTATTATTGATAACAGACTCATTTTAAATTTCAAAAATCAATCGATGTTTTGTAGTATTACAAATCTCCAAATTAGGGTCGATAATGAACAACTTCTAATTTGAATATTTGTTACTGTTATTAAAAGAAGTGGTTATTCTAAATGACGCTGAAGCCAACTTTGCGCCAGGATAGATAATTATTACCTCAAAACATTATACTTGCCACTTGCCGATTCGCAGTGAAATCGGCCTGGTGCAGCTGTAAGGTCAAATACCGTGCGATGTACCGTATATTTAAGTATACATTTATATTTCTATATCTGGTCTCACAGACAATGAATTTGGCTTAAAGCAAGTCTCTAAAACCGACAAAAAAATGACCCTTGCAATGACTATGACTAAGATAAAGGTGAACTATTGATTACAGATCTCCATGAGTATTGGAAACAAAAAAAATGTTTAACCAATGTTAAGTAAAAGATTTGGAAACTTCAAGTATATTTTTCCAACAATTCTTTGTACAGGTTACAAAAAAACTATTTATGATATTTTATAGTGTTATAACTCACTTTTGTAGGTTCTCTTCAATGAGTCTTACTCAAATTAAGCGGTTTTAAAAAGAGGAGGGGTTTAGATTTGTAAGTATTGTATTTATAGCAAAATTCTATGCATTTTATTTGGATAAGCCGTATATTATGTGTGCAGAATTATGTTTTGGGAAAATATTATATCTCATCAGCTATACTTTAACTAGAGAATAAGAATTTAAATGGCCTTTTAAAATAACTATTACTGCTTTAGTCTGTTCCAGCTATAGAAAAAATTGAAATATATGTATATGAAAAGCAGAACAGACTTGCAGTTTGTAGTTCTATGTTTCCCCATTATTACTTATTGTGTTTTATATGCTCGAAAAAAGTAAATACTTTAGATAGTCTTGTGTCCATATAACCTCTTTCTATACATGTAAAACCTTCAAAATTTTTCAATACATATTTTAAACGTTTGCGCCATCAATCATAAATAAATAACCGGTTCAGTTATGTTGAATTGATGACTAATGTAATTCTTATAAATATGTAACGAGTTATCTTGCTTAAAATTACTGTGATCAAGTTTTCCGTTATAAATAATACAAAATACAATGGGAATCATCCATGCAAATGCAAGCTGACCTACTAGTATTTTTGTTAATTCAACAATATAATATAAAATTATCCGAATTCAGAGGTACATGGATGTTTAACAAAATTTTAACGACCATTTCTCGATTTATAAAGTTCCTCGAAAATATAGGCATTTTGAATTTATATTCTTATTTGTTTTTCATAACCATTCACTATAATGTTGTGTAAATGAATTTGTTATAATATTACTTGTGATATGTATGTGATTCCATGATTTGATTATATGTCTGTCTGATTGAAAGTTTAACTAAATAGATATCCTAGTTTTTTCACACGTCTCCAATATAGCGGTGTTCAAGTTTTCTATCTGTACTTTACTCATACCAATAACATGATTTAGACCTAGAAGTTACATTTTTACTTCGATTCTACTGCAATACAAATTGCAATTCATCCTACGGCCGATTCCATTCGGTCGTATCTGACATATCGATAGTAATAAAAGCCGACAACTGGGTCGTGTGAAAAGGCTGAAGACGTATATTTATGAGCTTTATGCTACTAGGAATGATAATAAAATTGTTTTTATGCCTTGTAAAACTTTTAAATAATGAGAGTTAATTTAAAACTTGTTAGTTGAAGCATTGGCAGTAGTGATGTAATTACTGTGTAGTTTAGAATTATGCAAACTTTTGTTAATATTATAAAACTACTTTTTTGGTAGATTTTATTTTAGTATTCCGGTAAAAATAAAGAAGTGTATATAATGAAATATTGATGTTCTGTGTAAATTATTGAAAATAAAATGCATAACGCGATGTTGTTTCATATTATTTCTTCCGTTCGCTCCAAAAATTGCGATTCATTAAAGTAAGTTAGGTTTCAAGTAAATTGCAATTTGTATGTATAATTTATACTTCACAGAGATGGTAGGTATCAGTCAAGGTTAGTGATATGCCGGAGATCCGTATCCTTATCAGCGGATATACGAGGCATGAAAAAGATCCGTATCCGTTACTTTTTAGGCGGATCTAAAACAGATCTTTTATACATATTATCAAATTTATATTATTTATAAATTAGTCATAAACAATATCCTGGATATACACAGGCGATTAGGTAGCAATAAAATAGTATTAAATTCCATATTGTTCATTAATATAACTTATTTAGCACATTTATATAGCAAAACTCAAATATCTTTACATTATATGTTAGTACATATAATAACTGTGTACTTTGCAACGATAGGGAAAAAAGTAAAAAATAATTATTTTGAGGAAACGTAACAACCTCGTACTAAGGGCACAGGTCGAAGCATGTTAATAAAGCAACTGTCCCTTCAAGGACACGCGCATCAAATAAGAATTTGTACGAAATTTAAGATCCGTATCCGCGGAACGGATACCAATGATCCGTATTCGTATCTGTATCCGCGGATCTACTGTTTAACGATCCGGCACATCACTAGTTAAAACTAGTGGTAGAGGTAGGTGGTAGACCACCTAAGAAATATCAAACCAACACATCAAATTATTACTGCAATATCACTAAGCTCAACGAATATTGCGGCAAATATTGCAGTGTGTAGCGCAATATAGACGGTGACTCCGGCTATAAAGTTACAGCTAAAATTGTCACACGATTAGCCCGTTTACGAGCCCCTTCAGGATAAACTTATTTATCTTTTTATTTCTTTCCTAACAAAGTGATTAAGTTACGTTTTGATTTTTATTTTAAACTCATAAACCTGAAAACAAAATAGAGAAAGTTTTGAAACGGCATTTTTACCCGACTGCGACAGACGGAGAGAAATGTTTTTCGAATTTATGTACATTGTACGTATGTTCATTGTACGTATGTCCATTCCTTTGGCACGTTTCTCAGCTGGCTTGACGGATTGGAACATGTGACATCATTGGAATCTTCTCTGATTGCAGAGTGACAAAGGCATGCATTTTTCTAAAATGGCTAGTAATTATATGTGTGGCGTATAAGAGGGAGGGCTATTTTTTATTTATTTATTATTATTATATTCACTAACATTACAGGTCAGTAGCCTAATTCGTTAGTGTTATTCTTATTATCTACTGTTAGTGTACATTTTACAATTATATAATTACTTTAAATTACATTTTCAAATTAATTTCACAATTTAATAGATTTAATTTAACACAAATAAAAAAAAGTCAATAACGAACGAACAAACACGAACACGAACAAATACATGTCAATGGGTATATTAATAATAATAATTCAAGGGCCATAGTTGGTTCTAGTCTAAAAAATCTATTAAAAATCCAAATTTCAATACTATAATCGAACTAATAATTTAAAATCAAATAATCATCTTGTCATACATAAATTTGATTTACTTCTTTGTCTAGAAGTACATGAACTACTTGATTTTCTACTACTATTTATTTTACTGCCATTTATTTTATCATGTGGATGTAAAGATACAAAAAAGTATACAGACTGAAATACTTGCAATAATTTCGGTATTAAAGTTTATATATGAATTACGTAAAGTATGTATTTATCGCACAGTCGAATACTTTGATTGTAATGTCGGATAACACACATAATTTTGCCGCTAGAAGCCATCCATCAGCCATCCATCCATCTTACTTCCGACCACGTCAATGTGTACATTTGTGTACATTCGCATTCACGTGTACATTCCCTAAGATCTTCACAAATCACGGAACTGTTCGCTATATTTGTGGTGACTACTCATCAACAAGATGACGTCACCGTATTTTGAAACACGCTATTGGAGTTTTCTTAACAACCTGCATATATATACAAGTTCCGAACAGAAACTGTCGGAGCATGGACTAATGGACTAACAACGTTTATACCTAGTCTATGAGGATTGTAAAACGTTTTGTGGTTCGAGTTTGAAGGCATCATCGCTACACCTATTCCTGACAATATCAGAAGTTTTTTTGGTCTGCAGAGTGTGGTTAGGGAGACATAGCTCTCCGAGGCGTCCCAATATGGACCTCAGGAGAAGCAACGCGATCTCTGGTCAACTTTAGGTTCTGTCTGAACTTATCTGGGGTTGTGTACAGATATTCATGAATGGCAGTTACAATCAGGTGGATTGCATGATTGTTTGCTACTTTAATATTATACAAGAAGTCTACACTCCTAACCTCACTAAAACCCCCCCAGTGTCCGTCCTCAGCGCTGCGTGGAGGACTCCGGGATCTCAAACGGAACACAACCGGAGTCCTCCGAGCGCAATGCCCCTTTCGGGATCTTAACTAAGAGATGAAGAATTCTTATGATGTTACGACGGCATGCGGCCACACATGTGTACACTCCTAACCTAGTTTTGTCACCGAAATTCACCTGATAATTGTAACTGGCATTTCCCTTCAAGTTTCCCTATTTAGATCAATTCTATAAAATATTCAATGTCCAAACGGCCCCTTTCATGAGGATCTGTCATTCCTTTTATCTTTTTTATTCCAGTTTCAGGCATTGAGCTTCAGGTTGGCCTTTATCAATCAATTGTTGGATTGGAAACCTTACTTTATCTTTGTCTTTCATGGTTGATTTGGTCTTTTGTGCTTGTTTTCGGCATGAAATAGTGATACGTGGAAATATTTTTATATTTATTTCTTGGAAACATTAAGTTTAGCAAGAATACATATTTTTAATGACTTACTGTTCCTATCGTTTAACGTGTAATATTGCCTTACTTAAACTGGGAAGAGTTACTGAAAGTTCACTTTTAAAAGTAATATATCACATAACCGCATGTATCTATTTATTCTTGACCTGGCAGTATCAAAAAGAGGGTAACATTTTTCGAGTCTATGTATATATGTTATATAAATAATTATATACGAGCAAACATACATAGGTACGCTCAAAAATCATTACCTC
>DWLI01001485.1:0-15420 GCA_018249915.1 Cecropterus dorantes dorantes | reverse complement strand
AAACCTAAATTAATAACATTACTTATACTTAATTATTTTTAATCTTTATAATAAGTGAAAGCATTATTTTTATAAACTTCAATAGTTTCCTTAAAGCTAACTCAAAATGATGTTAAAATATTTGTTAAACAATAAATAAACAATGAATAACTAACAATCAGTCTATTAAATCGTTCGGGAGAATAAAATTACTTTAAAAGTAAGTAAAGATATTTTATAGAAAGAGTTCTAAATTAAATTTAAGTATCGCTTCATTTTAAAACATCCCGGGCTTCTTGTAAACTAACTTTTGAGTAGCCAAGCCAAACGAACTCTTACATTCCGTCGGTAATTATTTATTTTACTACCACAACTTCGGAACTCGCTAGCTCATAAATTCCCTTAAACTTAGCTTCAGCCGAACTTACTGGAACTTACTCGTCTAGAATTTCACTTGCGTTATTCTCTTCTTCAAAAACCTGTGAAACGTTATTTTTAATTCAACGTCGAACTTATTTTATGAGTTTAGTTACTTCCAGTTTGTAAGCGACTTGTTTGTTTTGAACACCTGACGCTTTGGATGTGTTTCCTAAGTTTGTACTAACGGGATAATTTTGAAATGTTACTCCAACAGCTGTGTCTTTAAAACAAGGCTTTCAGAGGACCTTTAACCCATTACTGTCCCATAGCTAAGCGCATATTGCTTAGCCTACAACCAATAGGAATAAATGGACTATTCAACATAAAAATAATTTTTAAATTCGAACCAGTAGTTCCTGAGATTAGCCCGTCTAACGAAACAAACGTTACTGCTTTATACTATTAGTATAGAAGTATAAATTAACTTAACATTCTTAGAAAAATGGTTAGTCCAGGCTCAGAAGCGGCAGCAATTTCTATTTTTAAGTAAGACGCTACAAAAAACCAGTAGTAATGCATATGAGTGGAAATTCTACTCTAAGAATATTTCAAGCTGTCTTGAACGTACTTCGACTAGCTACTAGCTATAGATTTGTGCAAAATTCTACACTTTAAAGCTCAGAAACATGTCTCTTCAAGTCATTCTTTTAACGATCAAACAGTTAACATTGGTCATATTACATAGGCTAACTAACACTAATGTATTACGTAATAGATTCTAATATCCTTCAGAAGCACTAACATCAGAAAGTTATGTTAACTGCTTGTAGATAGCTATCAAGAGTAGAAAGTTATGGCAACGTTATATTGTTACAGGGTGACATAGCATTCTTATACTTACCAAACAATGTAGGTATTAATCTTTACCGTTTATATTTAAATTATATGTATAAGTAATCACTTAATTACATGACTTGTAATAGATTCTGGTGTAAATTCATACATATTTATAAAGGATTGCAAATTGTATGATGAACCACATTATATAGAAGAATTAAAAACCAAAGACCTAGTTAAAATATTTTGATATATATGATAAACAATATCAGTTTCATTAGACATATAACTTTTCTCATGTGAGAAGATAACTGCACAGAAGGTTAGATTAGAGTTTTGAAAGATAGCCTTGTTCATAAGTCAATTTACCTGAATAAGTCAACTTCTTAGACTGCATCTTCGTCCTGATAAGTTCTAATGGACTGACTATAGTAACAGCTGTCATTCTGGCAGTAGCACCCGCCATCATAGGTATCCACATAGGTTGGCTCACTGCATATATAAAAAAGCCATGATTAATTAGCTTAAAAATATTTTGAATTGGATTTTAAGCTATGTTCAAAATTGGTATATCAGCTACTTGTTTAATAAATTGAAACAGCAAATATGTACAGAGAACATGCAATGGTTGACAATCATCTCGGCTCATGGACATTTGCAATTAATCGCCAACGGGATTGCACTGAGACTAGCCATGGACTACTTCTAATGCCTCATATAAGTGTCTGAATATCTCAGATTGCAGTATTTAGGAATATAGGGAGAGTAAATGCAAGTAATGTCCTTCTCTACATGTACTGTATCTTATGTAAGCTGATATTAGTTTTAAATATATACTTACTGTCACCAGTCAATTTGTTGTACAAAGTTTTTGTCTTATATCGAAGTTGTTCATATGATACAAAGTAAATAACAGTACATGGAAGGGCTAATATAAGGGTAGGGCTCAAGCCAGACCACAATGCCGGAACTCCTTCTAATTTTGCTATTTTGTAAAAGGCATCCTGTAAGATAATAAAATTTTGTAAAGTTATTAAGAGACATTTATCAAAATTTAAGCATTTACATTTGAATACAGGGTTTGATCATGTAAATCTGAACAGGAAATTAAGGTTTATGTACATTAAAATTTTTGTCTAGAATGAATGGTTACCTTGTGCACTCACTATTTTCCTAATTGCAAGAAAATGCATGTGAGGCTGGTAGTATTCAATTGAATACAAGCCTTATATTTTGATATTGTCCAAATAATCAGCTTATATGGTGAGAGAATAATAGTTATTATAAAATAATAAACAGACTGCCAAATTATATTGATGTCAACAACCCACTACAGTCTCATTGCTGGGCATTGGTCTTCCCTCTTAGCAAGAGAGGTTTAGGTATAGTCTAGTGAGATGGCAAGTGCAAATCGGATAACATAACACCTTTTGAGACCATATTCTTTTAAATAAGTCAGGTGTGTAGGTTTCTTCATAATGTTTCCCTCAATCACTATGGTAATTAGCAAATAATTACTAATGTAAGCCCATAACTTAGAAAGAGGCATGCCTGGGTCTCAACCATTAAACCTCCTATTGAAATGTCAAGTGTCATGAGCTAGGCTAGGCTATATGTAACTACATAATCACAAGCTTTGCTAAGGCAATGTTACACTGTATTTATTACTTCAAAGATATTGTGGATATATTAAATATCTTACAATAGTTCCATGGAAGTGTACACGTCTTGGTATCCATGCTGTTTCTCCGCAAGGACACAGGTGTTCCATCAGGCCATTGCAATACAAATAACATTTATTTGAAAGCAATGCCTTCTGCTGTGCTTGAAGTCTAATTTTAACCACATCCAGTGGAGTCACTGGAAAATAAAATTCATTATAATAGCAACAAAATATTGTTCTCCATTATAATTTTCTATATGTAAAGATAGTGTTTATACTTGACAAATATTTAAAAAAAGTATATAAATAAAATAGATCAACCATCATCAACCCATTACTGTTCTATTCCCAGGCTTGAGTCTCTTCCCAAAGTATAAAGAGTTAAGGCCACAGTTGACTAAGTGTGTGTTGGTAGTCTAAACATATATAGATATTTATTGGCAGATTTTATATATATAAAAATTTCTTAGATATTAAAATGTTAATTCCTAGGAGTAGCAATGCATCAGTGATTGGAGTTTATTACAGACTTCCATAGTCGCCAGTAAGCACTTACTACTCGTGGAATGCATGTTTTGTTGGTATTTTATACTATATATTATCTTACAAAAACAGTGTAGGAGTTCTCTATTATTATAGATATCTTTTTCCTTCTGTTAAAGAAAGTAAGTATTTGAGCCCGGTCTTTAAGTGATATCGGAAGTTCAATTTCATTGCTAAATAAAGAGTCATTCTTTTCGCATTCCGCAGGTCAGGTGCAAATTAAATTGTAATTCAATTACCTACTACGAGAACTTTATTTCCGTCTATAACTTTTTTCTACGATTCGCAGTAACGTATATTAATTTCATGGTACCTTACAATTTACATCTACTGACTAATTGACGGAAGTAAAACCTAAATAAATATGTGAATTTAACTTACTAAACAGAGAGGTTATTAGGGCACCAGAACAAGCTGATGCCATTTGTTGAAAAGGAGTTATTCGGAACTGTGGATCGTCTTCTCGAATCATTGCATTTATCTGTATTATCCACTCTTAATTATAAAATCACAACGCAAACACGACTAAGAATGCACACTACAACTTCCTATCATATGTTTTTTTAATTATGACACTTCACGCAATCTGTCATTAAAATTTCCGTCAATAATGAATAAAGCTGTCAAAATTATAAAAGATAAAAAATGCTTCAAAATAGAATTGCTGGCTGAACACAGACTACACAGAATCAACAAGAAAACGAGGTTTATTTCTTTCTTATTATTATGTAATGTAATGTAATTATGTAATAAATTATGCATTACATAAAGAATTATAAAAAACATACTTAGATAAAAGAAAAATGCATATGAATCATATCCTTTTAAGGCTTGAATCATTTTATAAATATAAATACTAAATGTTTTGTATATTTATAAACATTATTCATCTATATCCCTAAGGCCTTGGATTGACTTTTCAACTTTGGCCGTGGTTCCATCTTATAACTGTAAATATTTAGATTGTTTACAGACAGCAAATTTCATCGCTTTTTTTAAGTGTTAATAATGGCAATATTGAAAAAACGAATTTAAAACCAATCATTCGTTCCATCGACGCGCGGATCCGTACTGCTTGACAGAAGGAATATCTCGGTCAGACTCATTCTTACATCTCGCTCGAAGCTCGAACGAATCTGCACTTACACATGGAGGGCGTTACTACAATATTTTAAAAATACAACTTATTTATCGAGCAGTGACACAAATTTATCGGGATTCTCGAATTTGTAGATGAAAAATATTTTTTGAAATGTTTTCCTGTGTTCCCCGGTCATTAATGTAAGTACTAATTCGTTTATTTTTGGAGTTTACATAACGTGACACCTGTATTTTATTCGATTTGTATACAAATTCTAGAGTGTCGTGAAGAAAATTCTATATTTAATCGTTTCTGTAGCTAAATACGAGTAAAATTGATTTTATTCGAACATAGCATTGGGAGTTTTATGTGAAGAATTAGCTTAAGATTGGTTACGATATTTACCGCGATGTAGGTAAAAAAATGTTGCGAATTATTATTTGTATACTTAATATCATATTGTTTTAATTTATCGCGAAACTGAATTACTATTATCGACATTGCATTTCTAATTTACCGCGGCTTAGTCTCCTTCACAACGCTATTCTGTGGAGTTATTGATCGATCGTACGTACGTACATAACATACGCTTACAGATTTAACTATTAATAATATAAACATTTTACTTTGAACTCAAAACAGAGACGATGTAAATTAAACTTAGAAGTTCTTTACCATACAACAAGGTTTCGTATTAAATATTTTTACATCAAGTGTAATAAAAATTAAAAATAGGTGAATTGCCTATTCTCAATTTATTACAGTTAGATCCATATATACTTTCAAATAAGGCCTCAAGTATGATAGCTTTATTTATATAATTTTGGGAAAAATCTTAGAAAATAATTAGGTTTTGTTTTTATTACCAAAAACAATTAGGTGATTAATGTAATATGAAACTAAATTATCTGAATAATTATAATATTTTTAATGATTAAAATTATTTTTTAATAGAACCCGAAACTCGAATGTACAGTTAATTATACATTTAACTAATTAAAAATTTTGCATCTTTGTTGCTAACTATCTACAGATAGCTTATAACTGTTTGATTTTAATGTCTAAAGCATACATCTCTGGTGTATGTTTAAAAAATTATATTGCAATTTGTGACCTTTTAATGTTCTCATTTTACGTTGCTGTTGTAACTGTCATACTCAGCTGTTAAATGTGTAAACAGGTGGTGTTAATGTTAGGCCACTTCAATTAAATAACATTTTAATTATGAGTGTTAACTTAAATATATGTAGGTCGGTAGGTAATATAATATTCGGTATATCAAATAAATCAACAAAATTACCCCTTACCTGATGTAATTATTAAACAACTCTCATTTAGTTTGCTTGGTCAAAAATCAGAAACTACCCAATTAGAGAAAGTGTTTACACAAGCAACATACTGTATTAGTAGTAAATAAGTAGTTTAAAAACACTTCATACTTACAGTTTGATAACAGTCTAAATATTTTTCAGAGAAATGTGCATTCTCTCATTGCAGTCACTTATCCATGCTAAAATCATATTTTTCCTAGACGTTTACATATCTTATAGACTTCTTACCTATATGGCTGAATATGAAAACTTATTATATTAGTCACATCAGTTATGTTTTTCTATTCTTATCATAAAATTATTTCTTAGCTAAATGTACTTAGTTAGTGCAAAATTCATGGTATATAATGAATGCATGAAGGCTGTTGCAACTGGATACGAATGTTTTTATTCATATTATTCTTGTGCAAATATGTTTGCTACTTACACATAAGTATAGTTGTAACATTGGCAAAAATATTAATCTTGAACTCTTGTCTATATTTAGCTTGTGCCATTTGAATTGACTTGGCAACGTTTCTATGAATGTGCCTCAAAATGTGTTTAGCAGCCCACATAAAATAGCTAAGATTTAAAATGTATTTTTCATTGTTTACTAATACATAAACAAATTTGTTTCATTATATTAATAGTTTGTTTGTTACGTGAATTGTAGGTAGTAAAACTTTACGCTTAGTTCAAAATATAAATTGTGGTATACGAGAAGGAAGTCATTAACCATAAATATTTAACACCAGATACACCAAATGAGAACATGGTCTAATTTAGAGACTGATAAATAGTTTTTCAATCATTGATATGTTGTTACTTCTTAGAACTTTTGGAATACCTTGCAAGAATTTCTTCAGATCAGACCAAACCAGTGTAAAAATGAGACACCAGTGAACAAACCAGTGTAATAGGGACAGATGAGTATGACCACTGTTATACCACAGATTTTTAACTGACTTTTCAAAGATTATCTATTCATCTCGAATATTTCTTTGACACCTTCATAGAGATATCGTTATAATACATCGCTTCCATAAAAAGCGTCGTATGTATATTAATTGTACCATTGAAGTAGGACTTGAGACATTGCTAATCTTTTTTACAAAGGCCTTCACTTCGATATTAATACCACATGTTTACATGTTTGTGTCAGCTGATCTGAGTGTAAGAGCTCTGTTCACTTCAACAAACACCTGTATATTGTCTATTGAATTGTGCATTCACCGCTTGCAGACAAAGCGTAGTAGCTTGCGCAAGTACTAAGGGTTAGTATTATTAGGATATTGCGGTCCGTAATGCCGTTAGATTTAATTAGGCACATCTATGGAGAAATATACAACCAAAATCGTTATCACAGAAAAGGCGTTGAGACCATTTGAAGTTCTGCTACGGGGGCCTCTTAAGTATACCTGTCCAATCCATTCTTTTCATTTGAATGCGAGGTGTTACAAGTTAAACCCCATTAAGTTGAAATGGGCGTTTGACTGCACGAACCTGTACCTTTATTGACCTATATTCCCCTACTGACCTATTTAGAGTTGATTGTAGATATTATATATACATGGTACTACGATGGCTATTAGTTTAGAAACAACAGGAGCCGGAGATGAGCGGCGTTAGAGTGATGCGCAGTTACTTATACCTAGAAAGTTTGTCGCATTCGCAAAAAATATTCACATGAAGAAATTTGATGCACAGTGTTGCTTATGAAATACTAGTACGCATCGTCTGCAAATGGCGATAAAACTACCTTAAAGTACACCTTAGAGGAAAGAGAAGTAAATTTACCGAGTGCGCTCGTTATAAAGGAATTTCCAGTCTGCAATAAAAATTATTTTGGCGTCAAGATACGGTCGTTGCCCGCAATACGTGTGCGGTCATTACGCGTCTAAAAACACTCTTAATCATTGTCTTTCACATCTCAGAGAGTAGGTTTTTTAACATCATTCTAGGAGATAATTCTGTGCTAGACTAAATTGCGTCTGTTCATTTACGGTTTAACTAGATTCTTCCCGCGACACTACGCGATCTAAACATCTATTAAAATAATTTATGTGACTACGTTGACACAAATTACTGTCTATCTACTTTGATATTTGCGATAAATTCATGGTTATTACCTTCCTATGTAACAAATGCTTAAATGCAGACCACCTGATATTTAGAAGTCAGTGTCGCTTAAAAAAACTTTTAATTGACCCTAAAAGGGCCGTACTCCGATCAGAAGCCAATCACACATGAATTTCCTCTGAAAAACTAATTTGGTACGTTTCTTGTAAATCTTTCTGGCTTAACATAATTATAAACAGTGAGAAGTCTGCTGTTATATAAGTTAGTAAATAGGTGTAGATAGCATGACGTCAGTCTAAGCCGTGAACTCCATACGACCAGCGAGAGCTCATAAAGAAAGAACTCTGGAGTTTCCAAATTATTCACGTTCGGGATCGTAAACACATGTCGAATTCGGGTTTTATCTCTCGGAACGATATAAAAGGTATAATTAATATAATTAGGTATACCTATTTCTGGTAAAATGTTTCGTGGTTTTATTCCGGAGCTCTCACAGCCACATCATAACAGCAGCGTTAAGTGCTGGTGTTTAGATTTAAAGAGCGTGGTAACAGAAAGACCTCAGGTTTTATAGTCGATCGGTCAGATTTTTGATACTTATAACTTTTTCAAATTTTGCGAATACTGGATCTATGTCAGTTAATTCGAAAACATAACGTTTTATTTGTCAATTACCTAATGCATTTGATCAATGATAATGTTTGTAAAGTGTGTAATGATACGAAGTGCCCTACGTATAATACAGCTTACTCAAAGTAATCTGTAATCATATGATAGCCATGATATGAAATAGCCCGTTTTTATCTTTAGAATGATTAATGTGATGAATATTATATCATACATACATTTTATATGAAAATATCAAAGCCCTGTCCTTTTGAAGTACCGTAAAGGTTTTAGTTACGTGTTTGTATTTTTCAGAATACATTTATGAGATAGTTTACAGATATTTGTTAATAATTATAATTAAGAAGACGCCTATAGTAGGTTAATATATAATTATAATGAAAGTAGAAATGATAAAAACATATCTGTTAGGGTTGTTAAGTTAAACATCTATCTACGCAGTAAAGTAAAGGGGCGTTGACATTCGGTCACCGACCAATGTAAATGTAAATTCAGTGAGCAGTAAACGAATGTAGTCCGTTTACGGTAACAGACCAAATGCTTGTCGTTTGAGGAACATGGGGAGTAGGGACTGGCGGTCAGCGGCTATATCGAATGTTGCCGACGCATTCGGTGCTCGACCTAATGTAAGGAAGCCATTTCGGTTAATAAATCCGGTTAAATTGAATGCAGGCACCGCTGATCTAATGAAAACGGGCAATAAAGTAAAGCGATGGTTTCTGAACCTAGAATTCTATACAGATACTATTTCTATTCCCTCTCCAAGAAAGAAGGAACAAAAGAAATATAAATAAAAGTGGAAATGATGCCGAGTATGCTAGAGGCGGCATCATCACAATACCTATTCATGCCTTAAAGCAGCGGTACTTCATTTTGTTTGAAGTAAGTAAAGTATCAAACACCATGTTACTTTTTGTCTGAAGGTTGTTTTATAGTTGAACCTTGACATTTGTATGAAACATTGAAACTTAGTCCTGAGGCGTAGCATCGTATCTATCAATCTGTCGTATAAGTAGTTCTAATTTGAAGTTTACTTAACGTAAGGCGGATATGCAATCCGCCTTACGTTACTACGCTCGCTTGCTACTTTCATTACATAAAAAGTCCAGTGTCGCAATTACACGGTTGAGAGGACGTTAGACAGGTCAGGATTGTACGAGACACCGCCATGACGTCAGGTCTTAAATCATTCTCGGCTGCTCTATTGCCACGTCAGTTTCAATACACGTCATCGGATGTAGCCCGTGGAAAGGTATCACTAACAGGTTTTGACCATGACTGGCATATTATTTGTATTTCGCTAATATTTATGGAGTCACCTCACCTGTACGTGACAAACAATGACACGAAACAAGATCGTGAAATTTGGTTATAATATGTGGTTATTTTTGTATGTCGCTTAAAGGAAGCGTAAGCCATTAGCTTAAGCGGTCATTTTTTGTTAAGATACCCTAATAGTTGTTCAAAGTTGGTCTGAATCGAAGAGGAATCATCGTCATGTTTATGAAATCTGTTAAAAATGCCTAATCTAAATTGACACAATCTATATTGCACGTTATTTTAAATAAATGAACGAAACCAGGTAAAAAGGCAGATAGGTTATCTAATAGGAAAGGTAGTAATCTTCGACTAAAGACTTCATCATCGATTCAATGCTCCGCCAGCTTTGTTAAAGCTCGTACATTTTCGTAAAACCCCATATTACAACCATAGCGTAACAGGTTCTATGTCTTTGCTGTATTTATATTGCTTTGAGGTATTTCTACCTCATACAGTCATGAGCACAACGAATAATAGTCGCGGTCAAGGCTACCATTAGTCAGATATTTTAGTTCTCTTGTTAAGATTACTCATTGATACGCTCTTACAGCCGGTACTTCCTTACAGGAAAGTTATTTTGGGTTAACACGAATAGCGATTGCGATTCGATGTAGATTACATTATTATACAAATATTCAATACTGGTACAATTGTTGTGAAAATTCGCGTTATGACTTAAATAAAGTTTAATATCTTGAGCGAGAATAGTCCGAACTTGCAAGTCGTCTCTTACTCTTTCATACAATTATATACCGCTAACATTGCACAGCACGGAACATGATAAGGGAAAATTTAAAACAACTTTCATCCAATTTTGTATAACGCGAATGTGACTTACGATGTAATTATAGTCGCGATGTCATTAAAGCGGAGCATTCTCAACTGGTTTCTTACGATAATGTATTTTCGCGATCCCATTCCGTCAAAACACTTACTTCGCGAGCGTGGTCGGAAGACCTCGAAAATCTAATCGCACCGTCAAGGCCGCACCGTTATGTAATTGACAAACGTAATTGGAACTATTGGTGACGTCATTGCAATACTTCGAAATTGGATTAAAATATTTGTGATAAAATCAGGATTTTCACACGAGCCGCGTCTTAAAATTTTAAAATTATCGTAGTTAAATATATGTGTTATTGAGCGAGCCCGTTGCCAAAACTTGTACTTGTGCTTGTACTGTACTTCGCTTATTATATACTTAAATCCTGTGACCATCCTTTTAGGAAGCAAATCGAAATTTGAATAATAAGAGGAGCTTTGTTTTGGCCTTTTTCGATTTACTTCGGAGCCTGCTTTCTCTTATACCTCCTTTCGGGAAGAACCATTTCGTATAAATTTTTTCTTAGGCTGTCCCAAATGAAAATTCTGCATCCGTGTCAATGGCAATGACCAGCAGTGACGTCATATTTTTACTTTTGGAATAATTTTCAATAAACGAACAGTATAACTTTATTTTATGTGTAGACAAACGTATTATACACTGAAGAGGTGTAAATATCTACAGTATTTACACCGAATGGACTAACAAATTTAAAATTGCTGATGAAAATGATGACAAAAAAATTGTAAGCAGATCCATTGTCGCCTATAAACCTAGTGACTAATAGTACTGTTACTAACTGCTGATGATAAGTTATGCCTATTTATTTCGCTGACTACATTAATCTACTGTTTATCGCGATTCAATCGTTTCGTACCTCTATTGTTATTATTTTTAAGTGCACATAGTTTGTGCTTCTGATACGATGTTAATTATTATAAAATATGAAAAGTATATTTTAAAGTAAGCTTCTGTTTAAATTGTGCATTTAAATACATCTAGATTATTCTATTGAGCCAAAATATGACACTGGCATATTGTTGCTATGGTCAGCGTTGGTATTATATCATTGTCATCGAAGTTACACCTGGATTCCTTTCTCTCGATCGGTTCAGTGGGAGTAGTGAATAATTTGATTGACGGATACGATGATAGTAACACAGTAAATGTATTAAAAATCCTCATTTTTTGAAAAAAAAAATGCAACGAAATAAGTTTCTTTAAGATTAGAGTCTCAGTAATCGAAAAACATGAGCTAACGTATAGATATTAAATAGTTAAGGTAGCTTTTCGCCGAAAACACCATTACAGTAATTAAATCCATAAGACTATGTACTGATAGATATTTAAGCTCATGGCCACTCCAATGGCGTGCCATGAAACACTTGTTAATTCGTCTAGCAAATTAGAACACCGGGATAAATAAAGCACTTAATTACTGGAAATTGTTATTAACGCAACACCGAATTACTGAATGTACGTACACCGGCGCGTTAGGAAAACAAAGTTTTAGCCGCTCGAAAAAAATATAAAAGCATACGGAATTCTATCAATTCGAGTAATGTACACGAATTACGCATCACAGTGTAAATCATGCAGATTTCCTTCAGTAGGTACTAAACAGCATTCCGGAAAATAGTTACGTTGGATTACACATGTAATACATTTTATTATGTTAATATAAGTTGTCATTCATAAAATCTATCATGGCTTTCTTATAATGCTACTTCTGTTTCATTAAGGTTGGCCACGAATCGGCTACTATCGCTTAAGCCGGTTGCTTAAGCGATAGAAGCCGATAGAAGAAAGCGATAGAAGTGGTTAACGCGACTACCAAAACTTCCATCAAACTGAAGTCAAATTGTTCGGCGTCTTTGTAGTAATATTTGACATGCATATATTACTACATAGACGCCGAACAATTGTAACGCAGATGTATAAACAATCAACTGTTGACAGATTTTATTAATAAAATCGAACCTGTGCCGTTTGTCGGTAGCTCAAGCGACGAATTGGACCTCACCCAGCGTCAACGGCAATTTTCGTGTATCTTAAGCGATAAAATGGTAACTATCGTTCAAACAATAGTATGTAGTATACATATAGGCAATGGACTTTGCCACTTAATGCATCGTCAGGTGTTGTCTTTTTATTTTGATCTGAGAGGCTATAAGACAGTATTGTTTGAACACGGTGGCATTGAATGAAAATGACGGACTCATATTGATTTTTATCGTCAGACTTGTGTACTTATCAATATTTTAACAGTATACCAGAAGGTAGTGATAGCTTATAATGAATTTAAACTCGTCCACTCCTCCACTCTATTCGTCCACACCAATCGAAGGGTCCGAGATTCGAAGCTATCTTCATTCTTAGGTCCCATGGCTCAGGCCTCAGATTGTTTAGTATGTTATAAAAATATTTTTCATTTGCTTTAACGTTAATAAAAACTTCGTGAGGAACACACTACAGATAGTTATCTGAAGAAAAAAAAGTCTGTTCTAAAGGGTGTGTGAAGTCTATTATACGCATTTGAGTAGCAAGGTGAACTATGGCGTAAACCTCCCTCACTCTGAGAGGAGACCCGGAGCAGAATATAAATAGTCTTCTCTATACGAATAAATTATGTTAATAATAGAATTGTTTCACAATGCTTTAACGAACTGAATTATGTCACTAACATTAAACATCTGATTCTTTTGTTTGCGAGAATTTATTTTGGGTTGGTTTGTTTCATTCGATGGGGTGGTGGTTCGTATAATGAGAACTGTTCTGTTATGTTTAGAGGACCAGGACTAGATTAGAGCTTATCTCTTACCTGGTATATACCTAAATATGATATCTACTGACATTATATTTGTAAGTCCAATTTTTTGGGAAACATCTTTAATGCACCATCTCGTTGGTTTTCACTTTTAATTTTTAGATAAATAGCATCATAATTTCTGCTGACGTAGCATCTCTGGTTTCGATTTTTACCTTAGATGAATACTGTCATATGATAACTATTCGATAATGTATAAGATACACGTAACGTTTGTGTTTAATTTTATCATATAACATCTAATCATATTTGTTGATATGGAACGTAACGTTACCTTACTGTATCTCATTTTATGAATCAATTCAAACTTAGCTGGTTTCAAATCAGTAACATTATTTTTCTCTTAAAGTAGATTGTACCACGGAGTACTTTTTTAAAGTCAGTCATTAACTACTGCTCTGAATGTTTCGTTTATGGAGAAGTAGTGTGAAAAAACTTTAATAACACACATATAATTTCATCATTTAATACGATACAATGCCTACGATAGTAAAGGATCTCGTCATGATGAAGTTATTTAAGACTACTAGGTAATATGAAATGCTTACACATTAATCAGGCATAGCATGTCATTAAAAATCAATTAATTTTCGTAACTAGTGAAGTAGATATATTACATTGTTATCAATTTTAATTTTGTGTTATCGGCTGATGACTTGTTTTATATCGACTTATATTGATGTCTTGTGATTTATGTATCACTGCAAGTAATCCGCGGATTAGATCGCAGATAGAGAAGCTATCGCACCTGTGGATGCAAAGTGATTACGTTCATTCACTGCATCCGTGACTTATAACTCTGACGCAAGCTGAATGTAGTTTTGTGGTATAGTTTTGAGTAACGTGACACGTAGCTAGTCGTTTCTTTGACCGAAATGCTCGATTGGTTTCACCACCGTTGTGTTGTGGTTTTGTCTCATATTCATAATACTAAGATTTTAGAAATGCCATTGCTTTCATTTTTTTGTAAATCTCTGATCGTTATACTCTAGATTACTTATTACCATTTTTTCTTGAAATTGATGTCGTAAATGCTCACGTGTAATCAATCGTATATGGCGGTTCTAAAGGTCTGCTTCAGACGTGTTGTCGTTTATACACGCCTTGTCAAAGTCTCGTCCTTTAACACTCTTTAAACCAGAACACAGCAGTATTCGATACCTGCTATTATAGGACTGAAATTGCTGTGGCGGTGGTTACCACCACAAAGGGTTCTTATTTTTATTTTGGTTCTTTTGTTTACGTGTTTTAGCAGAAATGACGTATAAAGTTCTATTTATCATTAACCTGTCACTGCCGAAGTGTCTGACGCACGTCTAATGATTCTGTTAGAAGAAAAAATCAATGCGCAATATTTGAAGAATCTCGCCATCTTATAACATTCACACTTTTTCTTAGTACGACACCAGGTTGGGTCATTGCCAGGTTTTGTTTTTGACAAAACGGCACGTTATGCGTATGAAGGGAAATATCTGCATTGTTGACGCAAAACATCACTATCATACAGATATTTGACTGCGTCAAAATTGAATGATATCGTTTCTTTAATATTGCACGTTATCAGATAATTTAAATTTAATCAACCTTGTACCAACTGTACATCACTGTTTACTATTGTTTATTTATGTTACTAGCGTTCTTTTCATGTCTTTGATTGGACTGACGTGTTAAGATTTAGAAAGAATCTTTACAACTTTACTTCGTTTGATTGATATTGTCAAGTGCAATTGAATACAATGAAAACTAAAAGTTTAAAGCAATACCATTTTCTCTATTGTTGTTTGTAAATATTTTCAATGCAAATATCATGTTGATAGGGTACTACACAAATCTGATTGAGTACGGACGTAAGTAAAATAAGTCTTCCGAGTATGACAACCAGTGTAGTTCAACCGGGGAAGTACCGCCGCAACACCCATTTCTAGCGTGAAGCAGTTCTTGAGTTTCGGTAGAAGGGTGTGGTTGCCG
>DWLI01001484.1:0-15421 GCA_018249915.1 Cecropterus dorantes dorantes | reverse complement strand
AATGATAGATGTAACACTTCCATTATATCGACGTCTTTGCTAAGCTAAGCGAAATTTACGGAATTATAGAAGTTATACTAAATTAGCATTTTTTCTTAGAAAATTTATGTTCCTTTATATTTTTTTTCTATAACACTGAAGTAGTAAAGGATCATGTGGTTCTTTTTGTATATATTTTTATGTATGGAAGTAGCAAACAAGCATGCAGCCCATCTGATGATAAGTGGTTACTGCCGCCCATGGACTTCTGTAATCAACTCTAGGTAAGATCTAAATCTTACCTAAGGTTAGCCACGTATGCGTTGCAAGCCCTGAGGACTAAGATGGTATGCCCCGAAAAGCTATGTCTCCCTTACCAAACCGTTCAGACACAGCAGCACATAATACTGTTGTTATTAGGCAGAAATAGGTGTGGCGGTGGTGCTTCCGGAGTCGAACCACAATGAGTTCTACCACCTTCAAATTCATTTGGTTCATTAAATGGCCACTACTGCCCTGGAAATTTTTAATCAATTTCAGATGATAATACAGTTTCACGGATATTTTGTTACCCCTGAGGACTAAGTTGGAACACTTTGGACTAGTATGTATCCCTTACCACACCAGAGCACGTTACTTTTTACCCGGCTGCGTCAGAAGGAGTGTAATGTTTTTCGAGCGTAAGCTTGTATGTATGTATGTTTGCTTGTTTGGTTGTATGTATGTATGCTTGTTTGTATGTATGTCCACTTCTTTGGCACGCGCTACAGCCTAAACGGCTTTACGGATTGGGACGTATGACATATTATTTAAATCGTGTCAGTTTGGAAAGCGACATAGGCTATATATTTTTTTGAAAATAGTGCCTGGAAATAGAAGACGAAGTGGGGAGTAACGACTTTTTTACTATTATGACAATATGGGTATCAAATGAAATACTTTTACTTGACTATTTTGACCAAAACTCATATAAGCGTTACATCAAATATATATATTATTATGAACAAAAAAATTCGTTTTAAAATGTGTTTTAACGATAATGTAAGTATAAGGTAGAATGTTACATTAAGTAAGGCTGAATGTTACATTAAGTACGTGGCAGTGGTGCTTGTGGAGTCAAACCCCAAAGGATTTTTTAAGATTAGATTTTTAAACTAGCTGTACCCCGCGTTTGCGACCGAAGAGAAGAAAAACAAACAAACATAGCGTGATGTTACATTTTAAGCTATGTAAAATCACGCTATGATTGTTTGTTTTTCTTTTTGCGTACCTCAATAAATGAAGCCTCATCGCCTGATTTTAGCGCGTTCAACTAAACACACAAACTCTTTATCTTGATAATAATATTATTTTTAGATTTGCAAACTTAAATTATAAAGCTGTCGTAAATCGAAACAAATATCACTAATAGCAGAGCCAACAGGGAGAGGTGTGACTCAATAAAACGGCTTTACTCTCTCTATACGAGTATATTAACTTTTAATGAGTACCTAGTACCTACGTAACGACGACGGTTCCCTGTGAGCTCGCTACCTACATTTCCTCTAAACTTAGTAGACCAGTGACGTCTGGGGACTCGTTCGAGCTCTCTAATGTTTTTCTATGTATTTAACCTCATCCTAAAAACCACATTTTACATCTTTAATGCAAAATGCATGAAAAATAAGGTACAATCAATTACGGTATAACAAAGTATTATTAAAACGAATTCTAATGGATTACAAATGTATCTTCTATGTTTAATTATATTTAAGAAAAGTAATAATATAATAGTATTATAAAGAAATCGATTTATAACATACGTTACGACATATAAACTGTAATATTAAAGTAATGTGTGTAAAATATTTATGTCAAATGTGAAGTATTGAGCAAATCTAGATAGTTTTTATGTATGACAAAAATAGCAATGATAAATAGTGATGACCACAAGACAAAGATCAACTGAATGAATGAAGGTGTATCAGCATAGCTTGTAATTGTATTTAATTGTTTTGTGAAAAAACAGTAATAATGGTTTCAAAATCGGCTACTCAATCAGGGGGTTCGACATCTGTATACCCCTAATTTCTCAAAGTTATGTAGGTTTTGGAAATTATTTATCAATGCGTGTAGTGTGTGTAGTAGTGTGTGTGTAGGTGGTGGAGTATGGCCTAAATCCCTCTCACTTTGATAGGGGAGATATGTGCTCAACCGTGGGACAGTAACGAGTTGACGACGTTATGGTAATCCTCGCCGGGAAAACTGACATGAACAATTAACTGCTATTTGTTATGATGAATGAATGAAGTGAACGAAATTATGGTATACCTAATCGAAATATTGCTGGTATTACTAAAAATAAGCCTAACTTTTGTTGTAATGTAGTTAGAAAGTGAATCTAATTTCACAAGTAAAGCCCGACTTGGTAATTTAAAACTTCGTCTGGTAACAAATACTTGCCTTTATGTTTGAAATAAAAATATATTATGAGATTTTTTAAGCCCTTCTCGTCCACTGTCATTTAAAATCTTACCTGATCTTACCTAGGCTTGATTACTAGATGTCCACGGGTAGCAGTAGCCACTTACCATCAGGTGGGCTGCTTGGTCGTTTGCTATTTCCATACTATAAAAAGAAAAAAAATCTAGTTGCCTATTTTGGGAAGAAGAAATAACGTGAACATAAAGTAAAGCGCTTAGAGAAAGTAGCCGAGCTATATTTAGAGGAAAGTTTATGAGGATTAAGAATAAATATGTGACCGTCGAAATTGGTAAGTGTTGCACGTACAGCACGCGTACGTGATGGGTCGTTTCACAATGACAGACGCGTACAGAGTTACGTGTTCATAAGTTCAGTACAATACACCTCCATTCCATACTCTACACGTCTCTAGACCCGACAGCTACGAGGTACATGCACCCTTAGGGGTTCCAGCTACTTGAACGACGTTATATTCATGAAATATAAAGGTTGTTTCAAATTTTCAAGATATACTTAGGTTCAAATTGAGTGTGTTATAAGAGGTGACTTGCCATTTTCTTTCAGTTTACAATTTATAATGTTATTGAAATAGTTTTCATCAAGTTCGTATTAAAATTACCTGCACACATCTTACTTCCTATCGTATTCGTAACTTACTGCCTACTAATATTACAAAAACATGCGTTTCTGAGAATAACGATGAACGCATAAACTACTAGTCGGATTTCGCTGAACTTTGGCACACGGATAATTTATGACCTGGATTAACTCATGGTGATGCTAATTACCGTGGTAACCCGAACCGATGCGAAGCCGCGGGAATAAGCTACTTGTATTATAAATACACATATTATGTAATAATAGTAATTTAGCTAAATCAATTACGTAAAACCAATTAAACGAAATTCGCAGTTCTTCATTTAATTTTCAGCAAACATTGTCAGCAATTAAAACGCGGTTAAACAATTTCGCCTAATAATTATTGTACTGCTTGTAAATTAATAGCTACAACTTTAATTAAACCGGTCGAACCCGTATTATATTGAAAGACATTGAAAGTGGCAGTTAAAACAGGATTTTTTTTATACTATATCTATCTGTGCATTTATAGCTACCGAAATATCTATCAGAGTTGTTATGTATGAAATTTCCCATCTGGATACGGATATAGGAATAATTTTACCGATTTCGGATAAGGTTACGTATATTACACTTTTAATTAATTTTAAACGTAAAATATAATTACGTAATAATTCGATTTTATTTCTAAGTTAGAAATTGCTATTACAAACAGTCTTATCAGTTATAATTATAGCAACCTAATCAATTTTATGAGTTATTTACTAAAACTAAAAAAAAACATGTCTTGAAACATATGCGAAATTATCCGAACTTTAATATCGGATATGGTTACGGAGATTTTATTAATAATAATATTAATAAATGTTTATTGACCATAATTAAAAGTACATTTGAAACGAAGAGCTCTGACTCCTAGAAAAGCGTGAGCTGTGGCCTGGGAGACAGTTCCTTCCCAATTCTATTGTTACAGTTACAGTCTTAAATGTAGCGTTACTAATCGCCTTTATGCTAAGCTAAACAAAAAAATAACACTAATATTAAACATTGAGTAGTTAAATAGTAGTACCTATGTAAATTGTATGTATGTGTGAGTGTGTGTGGATGTATGTGTTTGTGTATATATAATTATTAATATGTGTAATACAATAAATTTATTATTATATTATTTTTAATATTATTATTTTTTTTTATTATATCAGATATCCCTGCTAAATACGACTGCGATCTCGCATTCATTTGTAATTATGATATGATGAATTCAGCTACTAAAATAAACACTTATCTACTCGCGAATCAAAAAATATAATTGTAATTAAACGCAAACTATTGAAATATATAAATACTTATGTAACGCAAACTATTGAAATATATTAATACTTATGTAACGCAAACTATTGAAATATATAGATACTTAGAGAAACCTATCCTTTTCTCTAAGTATTTATATATTTCAATAGTTTGCGTTTAATCTTTAGCGAGTACGTTGAATTGAACAATATGCCTACAAAGTGATCAGCACTGCGATACGAGTGTCACTTTTCACCTATCCGTCCCCTTTGCGATCGTCACAGTGGCAGGCGCTAATGCCGAACGTCCGGTGCTCGCGTAACCCTAGTGGAGTCAGTGAATTTTGATTAACTGATGAATAGGAAATCGTTCATGGCACCAGTCGCTTCATATTCATGTCAACCGCTATTGTAGCTTGCGCTGCGAACCCGACCCATTATCATCAGCCAATTATGAAGGTATGTTTCTGTCGTATCAGTTTTCTATGAACTGTTATAATTAGTGCTAACTATGCAATTGATTTACGGTTTTATTAATTGCAGTCGTCGTATTTTCAGTATAGACAATAGGAATATATCTTACTATATTTTTTATTATTATTCAGGTGTTTAAAGGCTTTTTAAGTCAGTGAACGTAATATATATTGAAAATATTTTTTCTTTACTTTCCAAGACCAATAATGAGTATCGTGCTTTCCTTGCTTGTTGTAGTGTAGTGAAGTGATAGCTCCACGAAACGTTTCCACATTGTATTTGTGTACAAGCAATGTAAATATTTAATAATCTGCATGCCAAACACGTACATAATTGAAAGCTTACCTATTTGAGGAACATCGTAGGGTCGTCCGGAACGTGCCGCACGCAACATCATTTGGCTGGCCATTTCCGAGGGTAGGCGTAGGGCCCGTTTATTGTTTCTAGCGCGCCGGCGTTCTTTGTGGATCGCGGGCGGTTGCTGATGTGGTGCGTAGGCTCGTTCTGTGTCCGCCTGGGCTGTGTCGGGTTCGAAGAGTTCGTGCAGCGGTCGCGAGCGGAGTTGAACCTCGCGGCCGCCGCGCCACTCGGCGGGGAAGCGGCGCGGCGCAGGCTCGGCGGCGGAGCGCAGCGCCAGCGCCGCGAGCACCGTCGTCACGCAGCACACGCGCATGCTCGCCGCCCGCGCCCCCCACCACAATCGCATCCCCTCCTACTAAGTACACAACACGAGGTGAACACCCACCGGGCGCATGCCCGACCACATTATTTAACCTCCGCCACCAGATAAAACCTTGCCGTCTTCCGCTTTGGCTCAATTGTTCATTTAATTTATTTTAATGAGAAACGTTTTAGTTGCAGGACAGTTCGGGAAAAAATCTGAAACAAGGAGAATACGAATTATTAAAGTTGTTGAAATCATTATTTTGTTAAATTATTTATTTACCTTCACCCAAAGATATGCTTATATTATATAGTTATCAAATTGGTGAATCATAAGCTTAATCATACCGAATTTTCTCCTATAATTTTGATTAATATTTCATCTTACTAGGTTTAAGGCCCACGTCAGTATGGTTTCTTCGCAAACAGATTAAGCAATGCGAATTTATAGAGCCATGAATATCTATTAGATGCCCAGCATGTAGAAAATACCTAACTTTAGAGTTTACTGTAAACGTGCAAACTTTTACAATAAAAACAAATTAGCTGAGGTTAAGTGCCAGCGTTCGCCACTACCTTTTATCTTGACATTTAGAATCAAAGTTTGTGCTTTATCTTATTTGTTGCTTAGACAAACTACTAAGGTGGCTAAGACTACCATTGGCAATCTATAACTATAACAAATAGTGTCACCTTAATAGGTCTAGCTCAACTTTCAGACTATCGGACATTTTATTTATATTTGTTCTAAGAACGAGTTCAGGTTACAACTATTTACGAACTTTTACGACAGTATTGTATTTACTACATTCATTCATTAAACTATTTATATTAAGATAACGACAAGCATAAAGAAAATAATAGAGAAAATGTTTAAACGGTTAAAATATGTCTCGTCACAAAAATATGTCGATACTCTCAAATATTAAACTATGCTATCACTCTTCTTAACTGTAACAAACCATATATTTAAAAGTAAAGTTTAAGTGAAGTCGATTGAGTAGTTAACGTCCTTCCTCAATAAATGGACTATTCGACATAAAAATATTTTATCAATTCGAACCAGTGGTTCCTGAGATTAACGTATTCAACCAAACGAACAAATTCCTCTACTTTATAATTTTTACAATAACATTTTACAAAATATAATTTTTAAAATATGTATGTACTGACCCTTAAAGTAATCTCCATCAAAGCGTTAAACAATACCTGACTGCGTTAGTTAAAGTTATAACTTTTGCACGATTATTATCAGTAACAAGTTATAATACAAACGCTTCGGGTAAAGAAAAAGTTTCATCAAATTTATGAGTAAGCTTAGAACCTCTGCAACTAACTCAAGGATTTCTTTTATCTTGTCTTGTGTTTCTTCTTTGATATTACGATTTATGTTTATTCGCGCTATTACAGTAATATTAGTATTGGAGTATATTTAAGTGATTGTGACGCGAAACTATCAATTAGAAATACAATATTGACATTTTAATATTTTAACTCAGTTTATAAATAACATATAAACTTGAGAAGTAATTACATTATTATACCATAGAAGCAATGGTCAATAGTTAAATAATTATGTACAAAGTAGGTGCCATCACGATGATATTGGTATAATGGATCACATTTTCTTTCCAAGCAATTTGGTAAATACACCCTATGATACAAAATTTTATATTTATTAAAATGATGTATTACAAGTGTACTTCAAATTAACGAAAATGTTGTACAATTTACGTTTAGGAAAAACATCAATCCATCAGCTTTTATAAGCAGATCTCAGCAATTTTGCCAAATGATCCAGCTGTTTCCATTTAAATACATCTGTTCAAGATTAAATCGTGAAGATTGAATAATTACTCTCTAAATTAATGAATAGTGCTACCTTCAACAACGTAATATCTATAAATAATATAGCTTTAAGTGTTAAACGTGTAAGATATAAAAAAAATATATTCGTAACTCTAACTATGCTTTGAAATATCTGTCCTACTCAGGCTATTGAATTAATTGTAATGAAAAACCTGTAACTAAAATTAAAAAAGCTTGTATTTAATGTCAGAAGTATTTTTTTCACACAAGCCTATGAACATTAGTAATCAACATCTCATACATATTAAAATAATGTATATAATACGTATTCCCATAAGTATAATTTGATGAAGCTTTTGATTGGCATAATAAATTCAGAATTCAACCTGTATTGTAAGTAATTATCTATACACAAACAAATTTTAACTCTTTGTAATATCATAAATATTATTATACTTTGTAGTTAATTATACTGAAAATTAAATTAATTAGGATTCTAACTATTTTCTTTGTACGCAAAAACATTGTTGAAATAAAAACTGAATATTAAATTAAAGCCGTTTCTGATTAATCTACGTAATATACTTTTGAGTTTTTTTAATATTATATAATGTTTCTATTTAATTAAAACGTTATATACTTAAACTCTTTTAATCCTATAAAGATAAGATATATGTCATTTTTGTCTCATTATTAAGTTATACTATGCAAAAGTAGGCATTCTGACAATCCATGGTTAATTTTATAAATAAAATTAGCTGAGCCCGCGGTTTCACTCGCCTTTAAAAGAAACGTAACGTGACACACATATCACCGAAACTTTGTAATAACTGTAATGTATTTTTTATTTCAAACACAGCTGTTAGCAACTTACAATCAACGTTAAGTATCAAAGGAGCAAAATACTTTTCGTTAAAATCTAAAATCCTGAACAGGGCAATACTGCTTTATAAGGCACAGATGAAACTCCACCGACCCAATGCAATCAATTTCAGTTTAGTTTTTTGTTCAGTATTCGTTCAATTAGGTACCATCATCAGGATTGAAGAGTTAAAGGTCAACGATTTTCATCTTATATCTCTGCATAGTAATCTTACTGCACATACGTAAGCACCATATGGTTTACATCTGTGATCTAGGTTCGAATTACCCCTGTATCATCAGGGTTGAGGAGTTAAAGGTTCATTTTTTCTGTGGTATGTCTCAGCTTAGTAATCTTATAGTATATTTGTAAGCATCAAACGGCTTCTCCTGTACTTCTGTGGCTAGCAATACCCCTACATCATCAGGATCGAGGAGTAGAATGTCTCATTTTTCATCAAATCATGTCATCAAGTTTCATGAGAATCTATAATAAAGACACCTAAAAATGGTTTTCTCGTAGAAATCTTCCATGTACAGAAATCGATCATCTACAGATTTATTATATGTATAGATACTGATTATTATATTGAATTCAATTTAATATTTCTGACAACCATATATTTATCAATTTTTAAAATAGTCAAAATTACGTTTATTTAGCTGCCATTTGCGTTTTGTCATTATATGTCAGAATCGGTTTAGTTTTACTTCGTTTTATTTCAAGTTTAGCTGTTATTTACGTTTTATTATTACATGACAGATACGATTTTCAGGGATAAAAGGGAACGGGATAAAAAGTATCCTATGTCCTATTCCTGGTTCTAAGCTACTACTCCACCAAATTTCATCGGTTCAGCCGTTCTCGAGTTATAAATAGTGTAACTAACACGACTTTCTTTTATATATATAGATATGAAGTTAGAATATAATAATAATTTGTTTTGCTAAATAAATGTCTTAAAGCGGAGGCAAAGGATTCATTATGGTTGCCGGTATTGCATTTTTCATGCAATATAACATGATTACCTAGAACAGCACTGACACGTCTTTTTATAACTAGTATAAAGTATCGTCTCCAGATGGCTTGCTCAAAGTAGAATAAATTTGCCGTATGAAATAGAAGTTGATTCTGGAGAGAAAGCTCATATACTTAAAAAATATGGCTGTATTTTTTCTAAATTAGCTCATCATTTCCATTTATTTTACCATATATTTTAACCGACTTCCTACGGAAGAGAGATATCTATTCGTCACGTATTTATTTTTTGACTTTGGGACTATGAACTATGTACTGTCTATTAGACTAAACCAATATATATTTGAATTATTTTTTACTTTTCAGTGAAATGAAAGTCGGTGATATTTTTTGTTAAACAAATTTTTATTTGAAGAAAAAGTGATAGGTATAAGTTGAAATAAGGTCAATTAAAAACATGACGACGAAGTAGACTCTGATGATTTACCAGTAACATGGAAAAGAGAGGTTCTATGTTGTAAATATACAATAGCAACTAGCAGAAGAAATAATAATTAGTTCCAATTGAAAAGGATTTTATATGTGCAGAATTTGTGTATGGATTTTTCATACTCATTTGATCTCAAATAAATTTTGCCACTGATCGCATATCTGATGCTTATGTATAAATACAATTATTTACATTAAACATTAAAAACATTATAGGTATATTTGTTATTATAGTCGAATTACTTTAATTTCAATTTGCAGTGCGCACTCGGTTTTATTAATCTATCCAGTGATTGAAATATTTGCTTTGAACATGAGTTCATGAATGTGAAATTCCAAAATTGTCAACTTGACAAAGCAATTTGTTTACACGGTAATTTATTCGCTGTGGTTACAGATTCGCTAGCGAATTCCAACATTATATTGTAGTTAAGCTAAAAATAGTCTATTGTGCAGAGAAAATAGAACGGGAAACATTTACTTCAGAAATAGCGAGGCTTATTATTAGTGCATGAAAAAAAATCTTCAGCCAAGGGGTTAAAATGGTAAAATCTTAAGATTAACGTCTAAGGTTAAGATTTTGAAACGATACGTTGAGTTAAAAGGGCCGAAACCTGTGGCGTGCTATCGGCACGGCTATATTTATATTCGGGTGGTGCGGTGGGCCGTTGACGTCATCTCGCAGGGCGCGGGTGGGAGCGCGCGGGAGGGTCGGCGGCGCGCCCTCTGATACGCACTTGCAAATTCGCACCTCCATGAATGGAGGAATTAAATTATCCCCAGACTTGAGCTGAATGTATTTGTACCTGACTTGAACGTTACAATACCCCATTGGAACATACGTTATCTGTGTTTGTCAACTATGATTGTATGTCAACTTAAATAGTAGCCAGTTAATTACCTAATATTCTTTTATACCTTATTACCTAATTCATGTACATATTTATACATTTAATCTAAAATAATCATTAGGCTATATAGTCAATGTTTGATAAAACTCGTAATCTAAGTTCTTCTTACGTAATATTCCTTGTTACAAGTTTTGAAGGTTAAGAAGTAGTGTGAAATATTTTGAAGCACGATGATAGTAACAGGAAACTACTAGTCTAGGTATACTTATGTATAATGTGGTACCATACTGAAATAATCGCCTCTTGGCATATTTTTGGTATCATATATATGCCAGTAGACAAATGTTCTAACTATCTTATAGTTAGAACATTTGTCACGGGCACTGAAATTAAGTTATTATATCTGAGTGTGTAATGTGTTTGTGTTGAAAGTCATTGGATCAATTTTTGTGTTCAATTGGGCTCATGACTAAACATTTGTCATGAGCCCAATTGAGTCATCATGAGAAATTCACATTACTTCGCTACCGTGATTGAAACAATGATGGAACCAAAATTATTTACATTGGCTCGCTATTTTATTAACATCAAAGGAAACCAGTGTATATTTACCGACTAATATTATATCAGAAAAATGTTGATTATATTTACAAGTAAAACAAAAAAACTACGAGATAGGCATTTTCTTATTCAATTTTATCTATAAGTTTGGGTGAATAGATAAAATTAATAACTAAACCCTTTTTAAACAATTTATAATACGTCGTTTTGCGAATGTGTTACACTGTGTTGAGTAATATGCACTGAACTCATATGTTATTTCAGCAAACAAGTTTAGGTAATTAGGTTACATGCCAAACGCAGTTGCGGTCATAAGTTAGCTCTTGATAAAATTGGTGGCAGGTTAGCGATTACTTACTTATAAATAGTTTGTATATAGCAATTGTATCGAGACGTAAATATAGCCTCCAATAGCTCTACGTCATTAAAATTACATTAAGGTTATTGTCATGAACGAATTCCTATTAAATAAGTATTAGGTAGTCAAATGTGTATTAATAATTCTGTTTTTTTTGTTCAACAACAAAATAATATACAAATATAAATATAATACATCGAGAAGATCTATGTAGAGGCTACTTGTTACAATTAAATTTACCGAAATAAGTTTGTAGCCTGTAGAAATCTACCACTAAATTTAGAAATGGAGTCAGTAAATGTAAACCTATTATTAATTACCATCTACAATTATTTTTAAGTTAATTATACTTAGTAAGATTATTATTTTGATCGTTTATAATAAATGTATCTTATCGTCCTTTTACTTTGATTAATGGTTTCAATGAAATATCCATAGGTGCCGTCCCTTATTAATAGTTGGCCATGAACTTTTGTATTTAAAATACACCTGTAATATATATAGAAATTCTGTTTCATGGAGTAGACTATGAGTAGAAATATTTGCAAATGGAGAATACATCAAAATGATTCTTTGGAACGTCCTTTTGGTCTTTTTTTAAATATAAATGGTATAAAAATATAGTAAGGTAAGTAATAAAAAATGTGTCTTTCTTTTCGATCGAGTACATACATCATTTTCCGCTTTTCTGGTACGCACTATTTATACTATACAAGCTATACGCGTGGTATCTCCCACGTTTAAAAAAATGTAAAATATGTATGTATGGATGTTTATCATAAGTTATTTAACTGAGAACAATTTTAATGAATTTTCTTTTATTTTCAATGAGATTGTAATTGACTTCAGCGCATTAAATATAAACAGAGCAACACATTGCTTTTATTAGATTACAAAATACTGACTTCATGTATAAGGTAGATGCATGAGATCTCATATGAGTACTTATCGCATCTCTGGACAGGGGCGCTAAAATACAAACTTAACCCAATTCCGTGCAGAATCTGAGTTTGAATCTGCAACGGCATCAGGCTCTGTTATGGATTAGAACATAAAGCCTTTAGTACTACGAATACATCAAATCTTTTAGCACCATTCGCGGCGCAGCCGATTAATGGCAGCGTTTTACAAGCGTGTTTTATTAGAGCTCCAGTGAGGTTATTCTCTTCGTGATAATTTTTAAACTATCTTCATTAAATACCAAAAGTGATAAAAGTATTTATTTTGCTAACTATCACTATATATGTTTTGTAAAAATGTATCCAAATTATTAGTATTTATGCCAAATTGTTTGGATATAATAGCTTTCACATTAAATATGTATTTATACAATAGCGGGCCTAAAATTGTTTAAGTGAAATATTCCCATTATACATTATTTTTGTGGAATTCGTTATGGTCTAGGAAGTGTACGTCAAGACATTTCTCAGAGGATAGATATTTTTGCGATTTATTGGATACTTATCGTTTTGTTATACCCAAATGGTACAATCTATGTATATATGGTAAATAAATCATCGCAGAGGCTACGGTTCTAAAAGTAGAACCATAAGTTTTGGATATAAGGTTTGTTTTGTTAAATGAACACCTATTTAAATAGTTTTTTGATCTTTCACTCCTAAGGATTAAATAGGGGTACAATGTTTGTATTATCGTTTGTATACGAAGTCGTGGATTCGAATATTTATTTTAAAGTTACATCCAAACCCGATTAGTAGATTTTGCGTGAAAGGGCATCAAACATCCATCAATCAATCTTTCACCTTTATATTATTATTAATGTATGTACATGTATGTTTTATTTTAAACATTGTATAGTTATTTTTCTTAATTTTGAAAATTATTAAACGCTTCTGAGGTTACTTGTTATTTCGATAGCAGCCCGGAAGATTTAATTCAAAATAGTATAGGATTAAGTCGGATAGAGATTCGAAGGCTGCGGTTTACCACATTCTTGACAATCTGAAGTCCAGTAGTTTAATTGTAAATTCGAAGTAAATGCAACGACATCAGCATGGGCGGATGAGAATTTATATGAAAATGTATAGTTTTATTTACACGGATCACATTTTGCTATCCTTTTTTTTTGTTTTCGAGGGGTAAACCTTCAAAAGGTACTCAACGCCGTGGGAGCGACGCCGAGTTATGTGGGATTTTTACCACACTAATAGGTATCCCTCCCGGTGGCGGCCTCAATGCTGTGTGGAGGACTCCGGGATCTCCAATGGAACGCAACCGGAGTTTTCCAAGCGCAATGCTCCTATCTGGCTCTTTCCAGGTGAGCATTAGCGGTCACCATTACTTCTGGTTTTTACGACGGCATGCAACCTCACATGCCACCGTCCTTCACGGGGTCGCTTGGCTGGACAGTTTGAGCTCCCACTTTTGCCGCCCGCCTCTTACGTCAGACAGGGGATACCGTAGCCCTATTCTGAACCCGGTACAAGGACTACATTATGCTATCCTAGTGAACGACATTTACCCCATCGAAACCACAACGAAGACACCGTTGATATGAGGCCGGTCACTATCGCAAAGATACGTTATTTTGAGCTACCATAACGCAGTTATAAGAAGCTGCAACGGTATTTATTACATACAACCACAGCTTGCCATGTTGAGTGGCTATTGTACATGTGAATAGTCATGTACATACTCTGATGCTTTCACAACCAAACACTTAATTTATAGTTCTAATACGTTTTTACCCTTAGTCTTCTGACTAAAATAATAGAAATTATAGGTTTTCTCTAGATTAGAGGACATTGTATGCGTAGTGGTTCGATTAAACGTTGAGTCGCGTGCCACTAGTAATTGAATGAAAACTACTATCGGTAGATTATTCTAGTGACACGGAACACGCCGATCGTACTCAGTAAAAGCACTGAATGGTATTGGTCACACAATTACTGGTCAATTTTTGTACGATACAAAACTTTTAAGTGACACCTTACCTTTTCACTTAACACTAAACTATAGTCAATTAATAAATACTGAATAATTTTATGATTTGATTCAGTCTATGAATGTAGGGTTTGAAGTTCGACTATTACCTCTGATTTTCGAAGTTATATATATTCCGATATATATTTTGAAGTTATATATATGTTAGAAATTACTAACTACTGTTACGGCAGCGGAAAGCCAAATAAAGAAACTTATACCTGTAATAATTATTTAAAAATCTTAAGACAACGTCTAATAGTATACACTTGGCTATATATGACTAAGTTGTTTATTCCATTAAAATTTAAAAGGAAACCCGTGTCCAGAATGGGACAGTAATGTGCCAACGATTTTTATGTTGTAATTTCAGTATACAAATAAACGTCATGTAATCGAATATCTTACGTAATGTATTTACATCCTTTTGAGAATGCAAATAGGTTATCAGTAAATTATGTAAAGTGGTGATAAGGGAGACTGCAGCTAATGGTATTATTAGACTACGGGGATACGGGTCGACATCTGGAACGTAAATATAACAATTCAATTTAGTTATTGCTATAATGTTTTGTGTTTAATGTTTTGTTTATGAAATACCCTTTAAATATTGTATACAGAATTTACTGGTGAAATAAACAAGTTGTGTTGCTCGGAAATAAGAGAAACGTGATTTAAAGCTACTCGTATTATTTCACTTACAATTTTACGTACAAGTTGTCCTTTACATTCTCAGTCACGTCAACACCGTATTATTATTTATTATAACTTATTGTAAAAATATTACTATAACTAATTATATTACTTATTATAAAAATCAAGTAATAAATGAAATTTTATGGATAATCGAACTTTAATAAAATTAACTAATATTAACTATAACGAAGTAATATACTAAATTTACATGTATTATACCTTTTAACTATGAATTATTCAAAAGTATTTATAATTTATTCATTATAGGTAATGTTCGTCCAGTTACTATGCGTTTTGTTTATGTTATTGTTAATATTTAAGGCTCACTTATATTTACAGACATTGAAAGTGCCGTGGCAGACAAAATCATAGTATAATTTTGATAGGTTAGTTACGGGTTTACTCGATACTGTTACGGTGGGTAAGG
>DWLI01001483.1:0-15424 GCA_018249915.1 Cecropterus dorantes dorantes | reverse complement strand
TCGCTAAGAGCAACTTTGGGCCCGCGGGCGCCGCTAACGACGACAGACTGCACTGGATGTATGAGGTACTATAAAACTTATGCTAATGAAATTTGAGAAGTTGCACGACCCATAAGGTTGGTCCGGAGTGTTATCATCTATTTTCAGTAGGAGGAAACTCCGATTTCTATGATGAGGCAGTTGCAATTTTGTGCAAGTGTGATTCCCAGATGACATACATGTGACAACTATCTTAATGTCCATGAGTATATACATTTGTGATTGGCTACCGGTTTGGTTTGAGAAAATCTTCTTAAAAATAAAAAAAAAAGATTATATACTTTAAGCACTTTTTTCCATGTCTACTGTACCTCAATTTGTCGTAACATTAGTGGTAGACAAAGTTGTATTCTGATTCATCGGTTATGGTTAGGGAAACACATGAGGTCCTTAATTGTGTTCCCTGGGACAGCAGATACAACGGGTGTCTTGATAGTAGTGACTGTTTATGATCAGGGCAATCTTACTTGCTCTTGCTATTTCAATTGGTTAAGTTAACAATATCCAAATATATACTGATTCAATGTTGTTGGTCACATGTCGGTTAAAAACCACAACTAATTTAGTTGCAATTAAAAACACACATCTGACAGTTTTCAATTGTAAATTTTAAAATTTTCATTAATATTTTAATGTAGAAGAATGGTAGGGGGTACCTCACCTGTTAATTTGATGTTATTCTTTCAGTGAAAAGTTTGAAGATTTATAATTGACCTCAAATAGGTTTATTAAATAGGCTATCATATGGAAAGGTGAACAAAGTTTTTTCAAATGTTTAGCTGCACCTAAGACCACACATTCAATATTTTCAATACATACATACATTGGTGCATTTCAGTTAAATGGTAAAGAGTATGATACTATGTTATATACATATAATACACATAATTTAATATTGTGCCATGATTATGTATTTAATAATTACAGAAACCTGATAAGAAAGTCCAGCAAGAAGAATACTTACTTGGTAAAGCTATCGACAAGAATCATGAGCAAGCTGGCAAGTCGGAAGTGGATGAAATCCCCGCAGTTTCCCGCAGGGTGGTTGGATCCAGCATGTTGAGTATTACTGGGGATGCTCAAGTTGATTTGGCAAGGAAGATCCGTGAGGATCCATTACTGCTGGTGAAGGAAAGAGAAAGAGCAGCCCGTGCAGCTTTATTGAACAATCCAGTACAGCGTGCCCGGCTCACAGAATTATTACGGAAAGAACAGGTAGGTTTACTCTTTCAAATTTTTTGTAGTATTTATCATGAGCTTATGAAAGAACCTTTTATCTAATTAGTGTTATTAGAATCTTATTTGCTTAATTAGCCCTAATTCTTAACAGAACTATGTGTGATGCTTGTAAAATGGAACTGAGGGGTATGTTATGTGAAATATGTATATGTGATATTTTACTATGTGTAGATACTTTCAGTTTGTTTAAAGTCTCATGTTATCACCATCTAATGCTTTCATTTCAGGAAGATAAGAAGGAAAGTAAATCAAAAAAGAAGAAAAAGAAAGACAAGGATCTTGATAATATTTTAGCTGAAAAATTACAAGCATTGAGCGGCAAGAAGGGCATTGACTTAGCGACCTTACTTGCGTCTGATGACTCAAGCTCAGAATCTTCGGATGAAAAGTCGAAAAAGAAGAAGAAGAAAAAAGGAAAAAGAAAAAAGGACATTTCAAGTGATAGTGACTCAGAGTCTGAAGAAGAAAAGCAGTCGAAGGCAAATAGACATAGTTCTAAAAAAGAAATGAAAAAAGTAAATAAGCATGATAAGAAAAGGAAAGCCACTAGTGAGAGTGATGAAGAATGTAAAAGTAAAAAAAAGAAAAAAGACCGTTCTGATAAGAAGGCCACAAAGTCAAATAAAAAAGCTCAACATGAAAATTCTAGCGATGATCAACAGTCTAGTGATGATAGTGATGTAAGGCACAAACAACAATCAAAGGCTGCTCGTGAAGAAAATCGAGAATCGAGAATGGAAGAAGAGAGAGAAGAGAAAGAGGAACGTTATTGGCAGAATAATAGATATGCAAGTGATTATCGACAGACAAAAGATGACAGGTATTACAGGGAGGACCGATATCAAAAAGATGAAAGATATACAAGAGATGATAGACAAACAAGAGATAAATATGCGAAAGAAGATCTATCAAGAGATGATAGATATTCAAAAAATGATCGCAACTTACGAACAGATAATTATAGAAGTGAAAAGGGCCGTAGTCACGGACCGACTACGTTTTCCTCACATGATAAGGAAAGAAGTAACAAACGCAGTGGTCTTAGCGAAGAAGAAAAGGCTGCTAAGTTGGCAGAGATGGTCGCGGCAGGCGCTGAGAGGGAAAAACAACGTGAACGGCGCGTCGCCGAACAGTTAGCTGAAAAGGACCCTGCAGATCAACCACCTAATGCCCTATCTCGATCTCGTAATGTAATTCGTCAGCTCCCAGACTCACTAGAAAGCAGACTTCATTCAAACAGACATTACATTCAACGGGACAAGAGACACATGAATGAGAACTTTGCTAGAAGGTGAATTATGATAGAATTTTTTAATAAAATGTGACATTTTAATCAAGTTATACATTTATTTTTCTTAATGTTAAACAAAATAAAACATTTTTGTACTACTTATGTACGAATACACAAATGCTACCTTTTATATTGTTTTTAATAAATTCTTAAATAAGTACATTTTTCATATATAATAAAAAGTTATAAATTAATGCAGAACAGACCAGACTAGAGAAAATTTATTAATGAAGCTTTATTGATATATATCAATTAGACTAGAATTAGATAATATTGCGCTAAGTTCTTCAAGCCATCTATTATTCCATTTATTTCTTCTTCTGGACTTGAGGTGTTCAATCCAAAGGTATTTTGTCTCTGACAATCTGTAAATGATATAATTGTACAGTATTTATTTTGTATCGATATAATTTTTAGCTAACAACAAAAGCGTTAATTTGAAAAAAAAAGATGAATATGATAGAGTAGACATACAGTAATTATCGAGTACAGTAATTCGCATATTTCCGATTTTATCATTATTATACAATGAATTAAATAAAAGACCTATATATATAGAAACTGCAGTTGGTATGTTAAATACCTATGTTTTTTTTTAATATAATTGTTAATAAAATCTTTTTCTTAAAAAATTGTGTTCTAGTAAGATTTTTTTTCAAAAGGAAAATTAAAACTAATAATATAAATAAACATATTTGATTTTGTGAAGGTGATAACGTAAAATGATAGGATTTTATATCAATAAAGTTGATACAGGCTACTAGTAAATTGAATGTTTTGGATTTTTCCTTTATGAAGTTACTTGAGAATCATTTACATCTGATAGTGTTCGGAATCAAGATTTAGGTAAACGCTGTAAACGAGTTGAAGTATAATTATTTAGATGACGAACAACAAAAACGGTTTTATTATAACACTTGGAGCTTTCAAGAAGATTGTAGCGAGTAGTACAGGTGGTCGTGTCGGACCAGTTGCTTAGCGTGAGGTCGTTAAAATTAGCCCATAATATAGTCGTTGCCGAAAATGTTTATTAAGAATAATATGTGAAAACTTTGACAATCCCCTAGAAGTATCAATAGGGTGGATCGCCGTGCGCCCCAGGCACGGTACGTTTCCTGGTTGGACACTAGTATACCTCAGCGCACATCCCCGCATATATAGGGTCGGTGTCCCAGGGCCCGCGCTCGGGCAACGGCAGCGCGCGGCGCCGCAGCTCCGCGACCAGCTCGCTCACGTCCATGATAGGGATGGGGTCGAGCGGCCGCGCGCGCGCCGCCAGGTACTCCACGTAGTGCATCCTGCAAGCACAGCGGCCGTCAACACACCTCGGTCAGCCCCCGCTTGTAGAGGCCGTCTAGGGAGCCGTAGGGCCGCGGCGGCAGGCGCTGCGCGGCGCGCCGCACCAGCGTCTCCAGGTCGTCGATGCCCAGGATCGGCAGCGGATCGATATTACTGTTCCGCACCAGCCGGCTTAGGTACTCCAGGTAATGGTTCCTGCAAACACATCCCGCACTCACCGCCGCGTCCTCCTATCCGATCCTGCTACATTTCAGTTAGCGCAGAGACAAACGTCGGGACTAAATCATTTGGCTTTGGCATCTCAGAAATGTTAAAATTATAACTAACGTTATTTGTGTCTGCAACATATAGATCGAGAACTATGAAAGACATTTAGTAATTTTAAAGAGTTACTGTAAAATTTAATTTATTGTCTCGGTAACGTCAAGAGCAAAATACAAATAACTTAATATTATGTATGCTATAATAATACATTTAACTTGTAAGTGGTGTTACTGTTTTAATTGCTATTTGTTATACGAACTTGCAGAGGCCTGCCTGATTTGGCAACACTTCGCTGCCGCACGCGGAGTCGACGAGTCCCGTAGGAGTTTCTCGTTGCAGTTGTATGGCACATCTAGCTGTGGTCCCTTCAGGCGCCTCCGTTTCGTATGATACATTATTCATCTGAGAATATGAAGATTTTTCATTTTAGATCTTTAAATTAAGCTATTTTTATGAGACTACTTTGGATAAGAACCTCATAAATACTTGAAGTCGGTTCCAGACTGTACGTAAGTACGCATAAGCCTAATAAATATGAATAACCATATTGTTGATAAGTCTAAATTCTTCGTTAGTATTAATTCTTTAACTTATGACACTTGAAATCACGAGACTATAATACGCTAAAGTAGGTACTACTTATGCAGCTCAAACCTGCAGTAACGTTTGCAGTTCATGCGGCTCCTTGTCTCGCAAGTAGAAGAGGCAGTTCCGCGGATGGTGTGCGTGCAGGCCGAGCCGCGCGCAGTACTCGCTGAGGCCACAACGCGCACCCATCATGAACGGCTTCCCGCACCCGTAGCAAAACTCGTACTTGCACTGCGTGCATGTGAAGTGCATGCACCCACCTCTGCGAATGTAAGACTTAATTTTAGGGTACGTTCATTGATTACATGAGTCAATTTAACCAATTTGCGTCCCCCCTACATTCTTGATGATGATGTCGTAGGATTTGTCTTGAAATTTTCCTTTCCCTCATTTTTGCGTGAGATTGTTTAAGTAATTAAAACCCGTTTTGACGCAATTACCTCGATAAGGAGTATTTAAAGTGGCACCGTGGACATTCAAGGCCATTTTCTCGAAGATGCTGTTGTACCGCTGCGACAGAGCGCTCCGGATCATTGTCTTCTAACCAAGTTGTGTATTGTTCACATGTCAAGCCCTCGTGGTTAGATGACCACTAAAATGAGACAAGACAATTATTATTTTTAGCAAATCTTGTTTCTAAGATTCTAATCACGAATAACTCACCGGTTTTCTACAAGTAGCGCAACTGATTGATTTACATTCCGGACAACGCAGCTTCTTTTGTTTTGGATGAACGAAGAATCCAGACGAACATTCTACGCACCATCGGAAGTTTGGATCTTTTGCTAAAGTTCTGTCTCTTAACTGAAAAAAATACGTGTAAATAAAGTAATCCACATTCAATTGAATTATTTTATATAGTAATTTCCCAATTACCTTTCTCTGAAACAATTCATGTAGGTCGGGGTCTAGCAGAGTTTTAAGTTGAATGTCAAGATGCGCAAAGTATTCGAGCCATGAATCTTCGGGAAGGTTTTCTAACTCTGGTTCCTTACAATATGGACACACGCAATCTGCAATACTGCGTTCAGACACTTGCACTGTGAAGTAAAGCCGAGCGCATTCACGACAGCATCGATGGGTACAACGCAACATAGACACCATCTGGAAGGCATTAAGAGGAAGTGTATTTTTTATTAGTAGTAAAAGTAGGAAATAAGCATGCAGTCCACTAGATGGTAACTTGCCACCAGAGACATGTTTATTTAATCCTAGATAATACTAGAATCTTTCCTGAAGTTGGCCACAAGTGCTCTGTTATGCTTGAAACATCCTATGTTGCAACGATCGCGCTCCCTTACCAAACAAATTATACCATTTTCGTATTTGTGCATGTATGTATAATTAATACAACATTTAATTTTAGTCGTTAACAATTGGTCTTGTAACTTGTCGAATAAAGATGATACGCACGAATGAACAGTGCAAATCAACTATGTCTTGCGAAGTACAGACGAGCACAGTGGTGTGTACCAAAATACCTGAGTAGGTTACAATACGGAGCAGACAAATAAACACAAATACGAATATGTAAATACATATTCGTATTTGTGCTTATTTGTCTGCTCAGCGAGAATAATTGAATAAAAATATTTCAGATAACCTACCTCGTGTTCTGGAACTTTGGAAGCGCAGAGCTCACAGTCTTGCTGCAAATAAGCGAGTGCAGTCGAGAGGTCAGTACATTCCAAGGCAGCTAGGAGCGCGGCAGGCGGGTCCGTTCCTCGAGATATTAATTCAACAGCTAATTGAGCTTGTTCCCAGTTCTCTGTTGCGCCCTCGGCTAGTAACATTCGTGCTTGTCTCTAAATTTTAAAAATATACAATTGATTAGATATGGTCAGTATTTTTTTAAGAATTACAATAAATCGTATAAAACATTACCTCTGGTGAGCCTTCTGGCAACTGTACTTGGGCTAAGTCAATAAATTGTCCAGAAATTCGGCGCAACGTAATCGGTTGAGGCGTCGACGGTGTTGGTGTGGGTTCGGATTCTTGGGTTGTTTTTGCTGATTTCTGGTCGTAATCGTCAGAATCACTATCAGTCCATTCATCTTCGGTACGACATGTTTCTCGAAAGAAATTGTCCTTCTTTTCTTCTGGTGAACTCGACTTCGGTGATGGCGGTTGTTGGGGGTTTTTTATAGTTAAAGGCGGTAGTGGCGCAGGCTTTTTCTTACTTAAAGTCGATGACGTCGTTGCTTTAACTTCAGGAGTAATTAGAGCAGTTTTTATTTGTTTGGTGTTGAATATTTGATTTTGAAGCTGTTTTACGTGCCCGCTTTGTACATTACCGAAATGTGCCTTTGGAGGAGCGGGTGCTGGATATTGTTTTATTGAACCTCGTCGAACAGGTACTTTGGAAGCTATTACTTTAGATACGTTTTTGTCATTTTTTGTTTTATTATTCTGCATCGACTTAATGAGTTTTGGAATATTTGATTTGTTTATATTTACGGTTTTATTAGGTTTATTGTCTTCATTTGTGATAGGAGTTTCGTCTTTTGAAACACTGTTAGACTCATTTTGATCATTTTGTGTGTCTAAATTATTTTCTATTGAAATGGTGTTTTCCTCTAAAGGCGACTGCTCATCATTGAGATTCAGATTTGTTTGTTCAATCTGGTCAATTGATGTTTGGTAGCTGGGTTCAGGTTCTAAGGAGACAGATGCATTTGCAGTTGCGGAATTATTTTCCAAGTTTTCTGGATGCATTTGTTCATTATCATGTGATGATACATTTTCATCAGTTTTATTTTTAATAGAATCTTTTTGTGTAATGGAGTCATCACTAACTTCTGATGTATCAGAATCTTCATCAGAAGAGTCATCTACATCGGTAACAGTAGCTACTAAAGTCTGTAGCTTATTTTCTGATATAAATAACTTTGTTGGAAATTCCGGATTATAGTGAGTCATGGTTATAGTATGTTGTTCTATATTGCTAACAGTGGCATTTAAAATTTGTGGTTTGTTTTCAGATACCAACACCTTTGTTGGAAATTCAGGATTATAGTTAATCATATTCAAATTTTGTTTGATCACAATTTTATGAGGCTTTTCTGGTGCATTAGGTATGTTACTATCTTTTTTAGTCTCTGTATTATTTTGAGCAATCGCCTCATGTTTGTGGTTATTTAATTGTTCATAAATTTCATCGAATGAATTTACGGCATCAAATAAATTATTATTTAAGTCTTCTCTATTTTCTTTTGTATCATTTAATTCTAAAGAAATTGTATGTTCTTCCTGTAAACTTTTTGCTATAGAATCTAAAATTTCTATATTTGTTTGCTTAAAGTCTTCGATTTGGTTATCCAAGTGATCCATCGCTTCTTCAAACTGTTCATTGTCTTCAGAGCTAGTTCTATTACCTACAACTGGTTGATTTTCGGAATGCTGATTAGTATCTTCATCACTGCTTGTAATTTCTTTATCATCTGAACTTAAATCGTCTGTTTCGTTCTGACTATCACTGTAATTAGAATCTTCGTCAGAAGCAAAATTACTCTCATTAGAACTTATCTCTTCTTCACTACGCGATTTACTTCGTTCATCTAAAGAATTTATATCGGAATGAATTTCATTTTTCATCTGCTGAATAAGTTTAGCAGTGTTATCGACCATATCACTTAGATTTTTAGACTTTTCTTCCTCTGGCATATTAGTATTTGAATTAGATTCTATAGAGTGTTTTAAATTATGACCTTGTGTTACATCTGGATCAGGGCTTTGTAATATATGTCGATTAAATGGTGGGGCACTATTAGTGACTTCGTCAGAAGCAATTAACCGTTTGTTATTGTCAGTTTTAGAATTGTGTCCAGAATCAGTCTTTTTTAGTTTTTGAACAGCTTTGTTCGACTTAATTTTTCCTAGTTTATTACTTAAATCATTGTTATTATTTTTATTTCCTTTTACTTGGTGAAATGTAGTGTCTTTATTATTTTGTTTTTGAGAGAAACTAGCTTGTTTGTCAACGTTTGGTAATGGACTTGATCGGTTTAATTCGTTATATGCATTTATAAAATCATTTTCAAAATGTGTAAAATCTAATGAATTTCTTTTATTTTCTGGTTCGCTGGTATCTACAGGTTTCTTTTCGTTTACTGGATTTTTAATTGAGATATTTGATAGTAAACCTTTTAACAGTAAATTTTCATCAATCGACGGAATCCCAGCTTGCATAAGTAGTATTTTCAGTTTTTCCGCTATATCACCTTGATTAATTGAAGCACTTTCATTTCTTTCAATTGCGGCAGTATTTTCAGGCTTCTGATCATTATTAATGACATTTGAATTACTTGCAACATCCTCATTACTCGTATTGTTTGGATACTTTGTAACATTTAAATTATTTGTAGCATTTGTATATTCATCTTTAATTAGGAGCTGGTCATTTTCATACGTATTTTTGTAATCAATATCTAGTGGTAAATACATCCAGTCGTCGTCTTGAAATTTGTTTGTAGTCGGAACTTCGAATTCATCCGAACTCTCTTCTGCTGAAATGTAAATGTGACTGTTATGATGACGATATGGCGTAATTATGATATGTTAATGTTTTGTTCTGTCGTTGAGATTACCGCGGGTGCGGTGTGAGCGGCCGCTGGCGTGTCGCGGCGGCGCGGCGTCGTCGTCGGCGCCGTTCGGCGAGCCCCATACGTGGCCACGCATGCGTCCATCTTCGCTTACCCTAATATCTTCTGCCTGGAAAGTGCGTAATTATATTGCGGATCTATCATTAATTAGTGCATTGATTTTTATTGCTATGCTATTTGCAGGTATCTCATTATTTGTGTATATTGACAAAATAGTTTTAACCTCCACATGACTTAATCTCAAACTCATCATCCGATTTAGATCAATAAAGTTACATTGAATGAATCTAAAAACTATAGATTTGCTTAAAAACTTCTACAAAGTTACTTTAACAATAAATTAGCGATTGCGAGTTGCATAAGCTTACCTGTCGGCGACTCCTTTCGACACACTCTGTGACAGCGGGCCACATGGCTCCGCGGTGACGTGCAAGAGCGGCCCTGGCTTCTAACTCCGTGATATTCGCCCCTGGGGCCAGCCTGGCCGCCGCGGCTCGCACACCAGCGCACAGACTGGGCCAACGTTCCCGTAGCCAGGACAAGGGGGCTATCGGGTTTTGAGCTAACGCCGCATGCACTTCTGCAGCGCTGAAACCTAGTCTTTCAGCTTCGCTCATCAGCCGCGCCAGTTCTAGACCTCTCTCCGCTTCCCGTTTGGCTCCCGACCCGGCTAACGCTTCAAGTGATATCGCCCTGTTGCTGGACAGCGGCTCCGGCGAAGGAGCCTGAAATAAATATAGTATTTAAATGTATTTTAGTGTAAAAACTAGGTTTTCGATGTAAAGATCTGTAGTAAATATATTAAGATTGATTCTATGCATTTACGGGGAACTATCTCCGTGTTATTTTATTCATTGCTGCCAGTGAAGCTATTGTTTAGTGACCAATATTAGTTTACAGCATATAATTTTGCGGTCCCTATATATTTATACGGCTATCCTGTATACACTTTACGATATAGACAGTTATCGTTATTAAGAGATAGATGACTACGCATGTCTTTCTTTTTTTGTGATATTAAAGTAGCAAAAAAGACATCTGTAATCAACCCTAGATAAGATCAGTCATATCTGAGGTTGGTTGCTACTGCTCAGGACTAAGTTGGAACGCCCCGGATAAGTAGGTATGACTTACAGTCGAATCACAAAGAGTTCTACCACTTTCCATCTTCGCCACTTAATTTATTTCTACGTTTATTTTTTCCTATGCCTGTTAAGCATATAAATCCGCACCTCAGAGCCGTAGAGGCTCGCGCGACGTGCGGGCCTCGCACGCCGTAGGTCGAGGTGCGAGGCGCGACGCGTGAGTCGTGTCCGGCGGCGTTCGCTCTCGCTGTCGGCGGCGGCGGGGCTGCTGTCGCGGACCTCGCGCCACTCCCAGCGCCCGCCGCCGCTCGTGCGACCGCTGCGGATGCTCCGCTCGCTTTCCTACACCACATTAAGGGTTTGCTTTACAAAATATAATATGTATGCTAACGGCTTAAAGCGCGTTTGCATCACCAATAGAAGTTGTATTTGCAGCCCCCTTACAGGAAGAATTTGGTGGCGAAAAAAAATTTGATCCTCAAGACTACTCTCACAGTCGTTGTTTGCAATTTGTTGGCGAAATTTTGGGTAGATATTCTTTTTTTTTAATTTGCCGCACCCTAATAAGCACTCGGAGGCGCAAATTAAGGTTCATTATTTTTTCTATACGCCGAGGTGAGAATATAATATAAGCCACGGTGAGAATAAATGGGAATGTCAAATATTAATTTTGTGGAAATAAATGAATTGTGTTCGCTTTTTGGGGAGTTTCTTAATGTACGCAGATTTTCCCTTTTTAGCAAGAAGTAGTAAAATTGTCTTTTTGATGCTAGATGATGTTTTTTACGTTATTTTAATTTCAGTCCCTTTCCCAGTTATTTTAGGATTTATACGATACAGCTGCTTTATAAGACTTAAAAAGAAAAAATACCCGTGTGTCACTTGATAGTGAGTGTCGACTGTGCGATCTCTCGCGGCCGACGTCGTCACGGAAACGCCGTCGGGGCCGCGAACGTGACGCGGACGGTGCACGTTCCCACGTGCTCGGCACTTCGTAGGTCTGAAAGAAGATAAGAGGCTAAAGAAATGTAATTAAATGCTTTCTACACTCATAGACTAGGATTTTCTCATGTGTCGTGGCTGCCATGGACTCACAAAGACAAATACACAAACACCCACACCTAGAACAGAATCTAAACTCATAATTCAGATGCAGACATCTGAATGATGAGTTTAGATTCTGTTTCTCCCCGGGTTAGATCCAGCGACGTCTGCAGATGTCTACAGATGTCTGCATCTGAATGATGAGTTTAGATTCTGTTTCTTCCCGGGTTAGATCGAACCCGGAACCCACTGCGTGTCAGACCGGTATGGTGACCGCTCCGCCACGTGGGTTGTCAATTCTCGCTTCTTGGAGTGTAGAACTCATAGAAGTATCGTTTCAGTTCCTCACTAAACCTCACCAACCTTCACTTCCAGCTGTGTCTTATTTATATTTTGAAGGTACTTTTATTTATTGGTAATAAAAGCAGTGTTATGCGCTGCTGTATTCTGGTCTAAAGGGTATTGCTTACATCTCCCTTAGGAGATGTTTCCTAATAATGAGCGTTCATTCTTCGTCTTCAGTTGTAGCATCGCTTCGATGGTCTAATTCGGTAAGACATTGATTTTATCTAGGGTTGATTACAGATGTCCATGGGCGGCAATGGCCACTTACGATCAGTGGATTGCACTCATACACACCCTGCTCGTTTGTTCCTTCATAACTATAATAAAAATATAATATATAAAAGTATGTTTATGCTATGTCATTTTTTTAATTTAGATAAAAGCGTTTACTAAAAGTACCCTGTGAGAAACATTGTGCCTTTGTGGTTAGGTTACTAATATTATATTAGTACTATATTATATTACCTGTGTAGATATGCTTTGAGGCGGCGGCGAAGTACCAGTATTGGATACATTTGCTCGACTAGACGTGGAAGATAATACCCGTTCGGTGACATTCTGCCGAAGTGGAGACGTCCGAGTTGATCGGTTCTGATTATTCATCTCTCGGGGTGGAGAGGGACCCACGGATATACTGTGCTTTGTAGGCGTCACTTGTTGGGATACAACGGCACGGTAAGGAGACGCTCTAACCGACGTATTCTGTTCTTGACTTTGAACTGCGTTGTTATTTTTGTGCATTATTTCTTTTGGCGGAGAAGGTCCAACGGCTATGTCATGTCGGACATGAGGTTCGAAGGTATCAGGATTTTCTCTTGTCGGTGTCGCCAATCTGTTGGTTAACTTTTTACTTGCTTTATCTTCTCTTGGTGGAGATGGTCCGCAACCTGTTGATACTTTTTCTTTGGTGTTCTTGGGTTTTGGGACATCTGCAAGTATTTTTACGATTAATATAGAAAAATAACGGGGTACTTTTGTACGTCAAGAAAAGAGACATACTGACCTTGTTTTGGTTGTGTTTCAACTTTTATATGTGTAGTGAGAGTGGCAGGCGGACTTTTTTCAGTAATTTTTAGTCTCTCCATTCCATTCTTAATACTGTCATTTGCGATTATTTTAGGAGTGACGGTCGGGGTACGGCAGCAAACAACGCACACTCGGACCCCTGGCTCGTTGACGAACGTGCAGTGTTCGCACTGCCAGGTGGCCTCAGGCGGCGGGGGCGCGGGGCCCAAGGAATCCTCTTCATCTTTATCTTGGTCGGGAATCGGTTTACCGGGTTGGTTTTTGGTCTGTTTAGAGTTTAGGTGTCTGGGGTAGCTCTCGTCTTCGCTTTCGGAGTCAGCGTCGCTGGAGGGCAGCGGCGGCGGGGAAGGCGTGCGGTGCTTGGGGCGGCGCGATGTACGCGAACGCACGCTCATCGCGGGTGACGCCGCGCGTGAGCCCGCACGGGATGCCGTGCGAGATGCCGCACGACTTTCAGCTGGTGAATACATTATGAAAAACTGTATATACCTCAATGGTCGTTTAAATTATTTTGTAAACATGTACTGTACATATAAACATGTACTAAGTTTCTTTAAAATTCTCATTCTCACTCATATTATTACTCTTTTTACTTATTACTTCATTATTACGTGTTTGTATCTATGTTCGGACTACTCAATAATTGATGTTACTACTTTAAATACATATTATCATATACCACTTTATACCTCTGCGATATGGTTGCGGTGTGTGAGGCGGGTGTGGAGACATATGGGGATGCATGTGAGGAGCGTGTGGTGGGCAGCAGGCAGGCCAGGCCCCGGGCGCAGCCCAGGGGTGGTCAAGCGTGGCGCAGCTGCCGTACCGCCACGGCATGCCGGCGCAGTGCGCGCAGCCGCCGCAGCCGGGCGCACCGCCCAGCTCCATCACGGAGGCTCCGCGCCGTAGCGGCCGGCCCCAGCTCTGTGTCTGCACCGGGTGCATTTGCTCGCCAGCGTCCCAGGGTTCTTGTGTCATGCCGGGTGGCGGCACCTGTTAAATTGCTCAACTGTTTATCAAAACAACTGACAGTATAGCGACAGCTGACGGAATAAGTGAGATGGAAACTTGCGAGATATAAATATCACCCACTCGCTTTATAGCTCTTAGTCGCCATTCACGACGTAGGTGGTGGTTTATAATTTTATATGTTGTATGTCTCATAATTTGTTTAAGTTGACATTCAGAGCAATGGGCAGAAATCACTTGGTGTTGGCGTATGTGTTGTATACTATCAGACATAAATATTAATGATGTTTCCAACAATAATAACACTAAAGGTTATTTTTCACCAGGTAATAAATAGCTATTTAACACATTCAAAAAGCAAAGAAATAAAACCGTATGCTTCCAAGATCGAAACATGAATAACGAAGGAAAAGTGAAATTTAAAACTAGAAAAAATTACCATAGTAGGTGACATGTTAAATCTTTGCAGGGATCCCTGTGGTCTTCCCCAAGCCGAATTGAAGTGTCCCATTGCATTAGCTCGGTCTTGTGCCGGGGGAACAGGAGACGTCGGGTGATGCACGTTCGACGGCAAGTAGGGCATGCTCCCTACATGCGGGGAAGCGCTCGGCGTTATGCCTTGGGGATGCATAGGCATCACTTGTGGGGCTCTTTGCGTTGCGAAGTGGTTAACGTGAGGCATTGTGGACGTTTGTGTGGGAAGAGTCCCTACGGACATCCCGCTGAGAGTCGTACGACGCGGGTCTACCGGAAGCGGCCTGGGGCTCGCGCTCGCTCTGTCACCGCCAACCTGAAGTAAATATAAAAGATACCATACTTTGTATAAAATTAGTCAAGTAACCATTTTATTTTGCTTATACAAGAGATCAGATTTAAGTCAGAGAAATATGATTACATATAACTTTTCATTCTTTCAGATAATAATCTTGTAATAATCACAGTAACAGTTGATTACAGACGCATTATACTCCTGAGAACATTTACGTCCAGATCAATTGAATACTATGTATATATCGGCTTGATAAATTGTCTTGTGCAGTTGTGTTAAAATGTTTCTTAAACAAGCACGAAACTCTATTTAAAAATACATTTATGTATAAATGGACTGGTATTTAAATGCGCAGTTTATTACGCCCAACTATTTAGGATTGTTGGCAGTTTACACGCGTAAGCTTTGCAAAGTAATATCACACCTTGTGTCTCCGCGGCGGCGGCACGGGCGCCGTGGCTTTCGGCGGCAGTGGGGGTCGTTCATCTCGGAGTTGGGACTGAGATAGTGCCTGTTAAGAAAAAATGGTTGTCTGTATAGTCGATTTTGACGATAGTCTTACGTGATAACGTCATAAGAAACATGATAAAAATATGCATACTTTTATGAATTTAATTGAATTATTTTCACTATTTTGTATAATACAGAGAAGGAGTCAATTGAACATTATGATTTTTCGATAAATTTACATTTATTTACACTTGTTAATTCAAATATTCCTTACTTAAATTATACAGATTAATTACAAGTACACAATGTGCTATTAACAATTTATTTACAACTTGCTCTGCACCCTCGCTTGCACGTTCAGGTCCGGTAGAACGTGACACTTTTTTGTGCGTGCAGCCGATGTTCATTGATTTAT